>JBBPBX010043444.1:15127-27914 GCA_038048925.1 Garcialebias charrua | reverse complement strand
TACCTGGAAACAACGCGAGGGGAGACGAATGGCATGGATATCAGCAGTGAGACGTCCTGATGTAACGTTCTCCAACATCACAAGATACATGCTTGTTTGTTCCAGACATTTCCATTCAGGTGAGTATTTTAAATCAGTTTACTGGAGTTGTGCCATTTTGTCAAGGTGTATCATGTTTTGGTCGAGTTCAGTGCATAGTGGGTCAACCAAGTTTAGGTCGGACATCTGTGTTATTTTAAAATAAACTGTTTAAAGTTGATTGTGTTGTCACATTGACTGTAGCATATTGTTTTTTATTATTAATTTATTTCTTTATTCATTTTATCAAAATAAATACCCAACAAAGACAAAAAAAAGAAAATATAAAATGAAAGGCAGCAGAAAGAAGAAACTATCTTATTATATCTGCCGTTACATTGGAGAAACGAAACAACCTATCCACAAAAGAATGTCTCAACATAGGAGAGCAACCTCCTCTGGACAAAATTCAGCCGTTCACCTCCACCTCACGGACAAGGGACACTCCTTTGAGGACCAGAATGTTCAAATTTTGGACCGAGAACACAGATGGTTTGAAAGGGGTGTAAAGGAAGCTGTGTATGTTAAGAGAGAAAAACCTTCTCTTAACAGAGGAGGAGGTCTGAGATTTCAACTGTCTAAGACTTATAACTCAGTTTTGGATTTGATTCCGAAACGTTTTACACCAGATGGGAGCAGGGATGCTTTGTCTGTAAATTAGACTAACAAAGTTCTCTGAGCAGCCTCTTTTGTTGTTTGGGAGGTGTTGTTTGTCAATTTACATACAGTTTTGTGTCTTCTAACAGAGACTTCAAGGGAACCTCCTACTGTTAGGTGTGATCTTTCAATTTACATGTATGTGTTACAAACCCCCTTTTGTTTAAGCTGGGATGTGTCGTTTTGTCAATTTAAATAGAATGGGCATTTTAGTTAATTTGTGGTGTTATCTCAGTTTCCAATTTCATATGTTGGTGCGTGACTTGTAAGCCTGTATAAAACTTCTCGTTCTCACAGCTTCCATTCAGAATTGAAAAAGACTTCTGGACAGAAGTCGAAACGTTTTCTGCAACAAATAAAGTCCAGTTGATCCTGTATTGAACGCCTTTTTTGATTTCATCATGTCCTGGACGACTGAGAATCTTCACCAGCATATTATATCTGCCCCTTTTCCAAACAATCTATTCAAAGAATAATAATAATAATAATAATAATAATAAACTTTATTTGTATAGCACCTTCCACAATGCCTTGCATTGACCAAGGTGCTTAACAGGATAAAAAGAAAAATAAACGGGAACAATAGATCAATGAAAATAGAATAAGAAACCACAGCGATAAAAGAAGGCAATGGAAATAAAAAATGCTACATACTAAAATAACACAAGTAATAAAAGTTACACACAGAAAGCTTTTTTGAACAAGTGAAATAAAAATGCAATTGAAATAAAGATGCTACATACTAAAATACAAAATAATAAAAGTTACACACTGAAAGCTTTTTTGAACAAGTGGGTCTTCAGTTTGGTTTTGAACAGAGTCAGATCAGAGGTGGCACGCAGCTCAAGGGGGAGGCTGTTCCAGGCTTTTGGGCCGGCAACAGAAAATGACCGGTCTCCCCATTGCTTGTACCTCGAGCGAGGCACCTCCAGCAGGTGTTGACTGGCAGATCGTAAGTCCCTGCCAGGCTGATGGGCTTTCAGAAGTTCTGAGATGTAGAGGGGAGCAAGTCCATTCAGAGCTTTGAAAACAAACAGCAGCAACTTGAACTGTATCCTGAACTGAACTGGGAGCCAGTGTAGAGAGGACAGGACAGGAGTGATGTGTTCATATTTTCGTGTGTTGGTCAAAAAGCGCGCGGCAGAGTTCTGTACAAGCTGTAAACGGGAGATGGAGGATTGATTAATGCCAAGATACAAAGCATTACAATAGTCAAGTCTGGAGGTCACAAAGGCATGGATGGCCTTCTCCAGATCACCACGACTAAGAAATGACTTGACTTTGGAGAGCAGACGGAGTTGGAAAAAGCTGGTCTTGACAACAGAACTGATCTGTTTATCAAACTTTAAATTGGAGTCAAACTGCACTCCAAGATTTCTGACCACCGAGTTGAAGTGGGGGAGGGGAAAACCAACACTGGGACAGGGAAGGATGTTGCTGGTGTCATCAGGTGCACCAAACAAAATGCATTCAGTTTTATCTGTGTTTAGGTGGAGGAAGTTTTGAGAGAGCCAGTGCTTAATGTCATTTAAGCAGTTGACAAGAGTGTTTGAACTGAGTGAGGGGTTGGGAGTGACTGGCAGATAGATTTGTAAATCGTCTGCATACATGTGAAAAGACAGGTTATGACGTGTGATGATTGATCCTAATGGCAGCATGTAAAGAGAGAAGAGGACTGGCCCTAGAATAGATCCCTGTGGTACGCCGGAGGTCAGAGGGGTTGATGAAGAGGAGGACAGATCGCCTATCATGACAGAGAAAGTTCTCCCAGACAGGTAAGATTTGAACCACTCAAGCACAGCTCCCTGGAGGCCAACCTGCTGAGACAAGCGGTTGATTAGTACCTGATGGTCGACGGTGTCAAAAGCTGCTGAGAGGTCTAACATCACCAGCAGTGCAGGGTTTTTTGCATCCAGAGACAGAAGAATGTCATTCTGTACTTTGAGCAGTGCAGAATAATCTATAAGTAACAAAAAATGAGTAACTCATCTCAATTTTCAAATTTCAACATATTACGCATTACAGTACTTCATCTTTTAACAAAATGTGTCTGAATATTTAAGGGTAGTACATTGTTATGACATTTATACATCACCATTAAAATAAGGTAATCTACCAATGGAACTTCAGTAATTTCAACTAAAAAAATAATATACTAGATGGATGACAGTAATGTTTTCTGGCAATAATTATATTACTGATCTGCGTTCTCTTCAAGGCAAATCTTCTTATGAGATGGATGAGTCAAATCCCGACTGGGCTCCAACACTGCACTTGGGACACTCCGAGGTGAAAGTGTCAACATCAGACCGACATGCTCGTCGATTAAAGAGACGTTACAGCAGAGCACAAGGGGAAGATGAAGGAAGTGATGGAAAGGCAAAATCAACAAGCAGTGGAGGCTGCAGGAGATGTGCATCAACCAGTGATGGAGGCAGCAGGAGATGAGCACCAACAGGTGGTGGAGGCAGCAGGAGATGATCATCAGCAGGTGATGGAGGCAGCAGGAGATGAGCACCAACAGGTGATGGAGGCAGCAGGAGATGAGCACCAACAGGTGATGGAGGCAGCAGGAGATGAGCACCAACAGGTGATGGAGGCAGCAGGAGATGAGCACCAACAGGTGATGGAGGCAGCAGGAGATGAGCACCAACAGGTGATGGAGGCAGCAGGAGATGAGCACCAACAGGTGATGGAGGCAGCAGGAGATGAGCACCAACAGGTGATGGAGGCAGCAGGAGATGAGCACCAACAGGTGATGGAGGCAGCAGGAGATGAGCACCAACAGGTGATGGAGGCAGCAGGAGATGAGCACCAACAGGTGGTGGAGGCAGCTGGAGATGAGCACCAACAGGTGGTGGAGGCTGCTGGAGATGAGCACCAACAGGTGATGGAGGCAGCAGGAGATGAGCACCAACAGGTGATGGAGGCAGCAGGAGATGAGCACCAACAAGTGGTGGAGGCTGCTGGAGATGAGCACACACAGCTTGTGGAGGCTGCTGGAGAGGAGCATGAGCAAGTTGTGGAGTCTGCGATGGAAACCCCACGAGAGGACATCAAACAGCTAGACAAAGAATTTCTTAGGGGTGACACAAAAAAGTCAGGTACTATACAGGACTTCATTGCTTTGCCGTATTGTTGTCATTGTTTGAATTTGAAATGAAACAGATCCATTTTGAAGTAAACATTTGATGTAATTAAACATTTCCAGTAAATGTGATGAACGTGTGAGTTAATACATTTTATAGAAAACACACAAAAATGTGCAAATATAAGTCAACAGCATGTTTTACATAATTATGTCTCCCTTGAAGTACAAGCTCTGAGAAATATCTTTAGGAAGCTTCATGCTTTCTGTAGACGTCCAGCCATGTCTGTGTGGTCCACACACGGTCACAGTGGTTTGATTATGCACCTGTGCAGAGTGGGTGATGCTTCTGCAGGTGAACTTCATCTCCTGCCTCCAGCTGCTGGATGCTGCATGTCTTGTATCTGTGAGGGAACTTTCTCCAGGCAGCAGCGATCACACTGAGTCCATCAGAAGATGCTCCAAGTTCAGGAGTTGGTGTTTATGATGAAACCACATGCTTTAACTTTAAGATTTTTTTTACTGCTAGCTGTATTTTAATGTAGGTGTTTTGATGATTCACACACCATTTTATTTCTGTGTGTAGACACACTGTTACTCAGCATGACCCACGGTGTTCTGGTGGCTCAGAGTCAGAGCAGAACCTGTGAACAACACAATTAAAATGGTGAATGAAAAGACAATGTATAATATATATATATATGCATCTTAATACATATACTGTATATAGTGATTATAGTAATCTAATCAAGATTTGAAGTCTACATGTTATTAGACATGCTCAAGTCATTAAAAATAAGGTAATTTTCAACTTGGACCCTTGTAATTTAGTTAAAAAACATACTTTAAAAATAAAGTGTTCTCAGTTTTTAATACTCCTAGCATACAGAAGGTTGTTTGATTCTGAAAGAAATGTAAATTAATAATTTATGTACAACTAAGGAGCCAAAAACAACGTACCTTCAACGTATTTACAATCTGGGGGCTTTAAAAATGTCCAAATCATCTACCCAGCTGTTCATAGATTGGACCAGCTCTCCCAGTGAATTGTAATTATAAA
This sequence comes from Garcialebias charrua, assembly GCA_038048925.1. NCBI lineage: Eukaryota > Metazoa > Chordata > Actinopteri > Cyprinodontiformes > Rivulidae > Garcialebias > Garcialebias charrua. The sequence continues at coordinate 23,031 of JBBPBX010043444.1, read as the reverse complement.
AATTATTTGTGGTGTAAACACTGACACAGACCAGGGGCCTCATGTACAAAGACTTGCGTGGATTTCCTACTGAAAAGTGACGTACGGTCAAATCCAGAAAAGTGTGTACGCACAAAAAAATCCAGATGTATCAAACTGTGCGTACACCGGAATCCACGCACATTCCTTTTGTACATCACAATTAACGTGGAACTGAGCGCACGTGAGACACCTCCCCTGACACGCCTTCATTTACATATGTTAAACAGATGCAAATTACTTCCTGCATGTGTGAAGGACATGTTTGTTTGATCCCTGCGCGATCAGAAATCATTTCTAGATTCAGGAAAATAATGAATTTAATATAATATGAGTGAGGAAAATAATCCTAAGTAAGAATAGTAATAAAATGTGTTTATCACGCAAAGAACGAGTGATTGTGTGTCGGTATTAGTGTGTGCGCGCACCCTGCTTTGGTGCGCAACGGCTCATCCATTCATTCTGAGTGAAAATATTAACTTTGCGCACGAGTTTATTACCATAATTACTGTAAACACAGAGGAACTTAGATGTTTGGTAGAACATAGATCTTTGTTTATTTAATAGATGATATGAAGAAACGGGTCTGTGCGTCTCAGTGGAGAGTTTTCATGACATGACGTGATGTTGGAGTCTCCAAACGCTGCGCGCGCCACAGCCTTGTGCGCAATCTGTTTGTCTGTGAAGCTTTTACTCTCCTACAAGTTATATATGGTGTACTTTCACGTGTCATTTTGGAGAAATCTACAATAAACGCAGATTATGAATCACCTCCAGCTGCCGCACCGGCGAGGGTGCGCGCGCGCTCCAAAGCGCGACCACTCAGCCTTTGGAATCATATGGATGAGACCATTCCATTGGACATGAATCGGCTTTGTGTGGACTGGACTGGCACAGTCCAGATCGACCAGCCAGCTCCCTCTGGAAAGCTCCTGCAGAACAGTTTGATCGCTGCTTCTGCACGCGTTGTGCACGGTTCCTGCGTTGTGCTCCAGAGCGCAGCAGTGCCAAACTGAAAAATGATTGTTTCTGAGAACGGCTGATAAGCCATATCCTAGATCAGAAAATTATATCTGTTTATAAATAAATGCTCTGCGTGTTACACTATTATATCCTCCAGTAAGGCTGAATGAATCCGTTCCTGTTAAATTTATTTTTGGCACAACTTTGCGCGTCCTTTATTTACTGCGTCATGTGGATGTAATACTTGTTAATCGTGTGTTTGGTGGGAATATTAATCATTTTCACATCATGAACAGTTAATAATAATAATAATAATAATAATGAATTCAATTTATAACGCACTTTTCATTAATGGAAATCTCAAAGTGCTACAAGGTGCAACAGAATTAAATGTCAATAAAACAAATAATAAAACAATTAAAATCAACAACAGTATCAGCTATGATCAAAAGTAGAATCATGAGGAGGTAGTGTAAGCTCGGTTGAAAAGAAAGGTCTTCAAGCCGCTCTTAAAGTCAACCACAGACTGTGGGGCTTCAGTTTCTCTGAATCACCTGTAAGTGTCGCCAAAGGAACAAGAACCACAGAAACGTGCGTACGCCTGCTCGGGAGCTGGCGTGGAAATGTACCTGGATGCGCACATATTCACGTTCAGTTCAGTTTTGATACATACGGGGTTTTGCGTGGATAGTGACGTAAGCAAGGTTTTTGTGCGCACGCACGGTTGATACATGAGGCCCCAGGTCTGCTAAAATGACTGTGAAGGGAATGTCAGTGGAGGCAAGTATTACTCCGGGTCTCTGCTCCATTTATTTATTTATTTCAAACGGTCAACATTTCCAATTATACCGATTTTTTCCATTTAGTTTTTTTTTCTCACCTGGGAGAAGCTTATTAGGATACAGTCCACTTTATTTTGCCTGCTTTTCAGAACCGTGACGGAAGAAATCTCCTGAATTTCTTTTATTTTTTCTGAGGGCAACAAACATGGCGGTCGAAACCGGAACGCCCCGACACCCGCCCACACAGTGACGTGTGCTCCAAAGCTCTATACAATTTTGTTCCATCACATGTACCACGTGATGGAATGAAAAATAAAGAACCTTGAATCCTTGAAAAATTTGGAACAGGACAAGGCTATTGAGCGTATTCTGTTCCACAGACTGTACCTAGGAGAGGCCACGCCTAGTTTGTATGGTTCAACTAAAAATCACAAACAAGGTGTACCATTAAGAGCGATTGTTAACATAATTAATTTTGTCACAATGTTTCCAAATATCTGGCGTCTGTACTCATCCCTTTAGTTGGCAGCTCAGAACATCACACACAGAACATCATGTGGATCAGGTGAGGGATGTCATCATGGAGACTGATGAAACAACGGTCTCTTTTGATGTCACATCACTATTTATGTGCATTCTTGTTGATGAGGCAGTAGAGGTGGTCTGTTTAAGGTTAAAATCAGACACCACTCTGAGCAGCAGGACCAAACTTTCCACAGAGCAACTGTTCCAACTCTTGAAACTGCAGTCAACCTACTTCACATCGGGGGGCAATATTATGAGCAGAAATATAATAATAATAATAATCTGTCACATTTGTCATCTGTGTATGTTTCCCATACTTGACAGACGAAATTGGTCTTCTGCCTTTAACCCAACCACCACCAGGTGGTGCAGCGAGCAGCGTAGTCCCAAGTCAAAAGCCCTGCCACTACACCATCTTGGCTCCAAATATGGGTGTGCAATGGGATTCCCAGTTGTTGCAAACCTGTACATGGACGAGGTAGGATATTTTTTCTGGAGCATGAGGACAGAGGAGAGGAATACACAAGGTTAATTTCAAAACCTGCAGACGTGTCGACATGAATTACTTCCCCACTCGTTCTTCACTGTTTGGTCGGATTATTTGCTTTATTTGAGACGATTCTTTATCTTTCTTCAATGTTTCTCTTCCCGCCTTGATGTTTAACTTTTCAAATGAATTCTCATTATTCCCTTGTATTCAGAGTCAGAGAGTCTTTATTGTCATTTGCACCGCATGTGGTACATGTGATGAAAACGAGATTATGTACACAGGGTCCCAGTTACATCCAACAACAAATGCAAGAGAAAAACAGTAATAACATCTAGGATTAACTAAGAAAAACATCAACTAGTAATACACTAAGCCCTAATGTAGTAGAAAAACATCATTATAAACAGCAGCACGAACATGAGTCTGTATGAGCAGATGGTCACAGATGAACACAGCAACAAGAAACAGATCAGCATGATGTGATATTTTGCAGTGATTATTCTTATTATTTATTTATTCATGAGTCTAACAGCCTCAGGGTAGAAGCTGTTCCTCAGTCTAGTGGTTCTACATTTAATGCTCCTCAACCTCCGTCCTGAGGGGAGTGGGGCAAAGAGTGAGTGTGCTGGGTGAGTGGGGTCTTTCATGATGCAAGTGGCTCTTTTCCTGCATCTGGAGGTGTAAATGTCTGTGATGGTGGGGAGACTGACTCCAACAGACTTCTGTGCAGCCTTCACCACTCTCTGTAGAGCTTTCCTCTCTGCAGCTGTGCAGCCTCCATGCCTCACATTGATGCTGGAGCACAGTATGCTCTCCATTGCACACCTGTAGAAGGAGGTGAGGACTGGACTGCTCAGACCAGTTCGTCTCAGCCGTCTGAGGAAGTAAAGTCTCTGATTAGTAATTACCTTTCTTGATCAGGCTGGTGGTGTTGTTGCTCCAGCTGAGGTCATCATTCATGTGTACACCCAAATATTTGTAGACCACTTCCACTGCAGATCCAACTATGTTCAGTGGGGTGGGTGTGTTTGTTCCTTCTGAAGTCCACAATCATCTCCTTTGTCTTCTTCACATTCATGTGAAGGTTATTCTCTTTGCACCAGCTCTCCAGGTGTTCCACCTCCTGCCTGTAGCTGGACTCATCATTGTTTGTGATGCATCCCACCACCGCTGTATCATCTGCAAACTTAACAATATGACAGCCTGGATGTGTGGCTGTACAATCATATGTGAGCAGAGTGAACAGAAGAGGGCTCAGCACACATCCTTGAGGAGAGCCAGTGCTGAGGGTAATGGTGGAGGAGGAGAAGTTGTGGATCTTCACGGACTGTGGTCTGTTTGTTAAGAAGTCTAGTACCCAGTTACAAACGGAGGGGCTTAGTCCAAGTGTGGATAGTTTGTCTATCAGAGTTTGGGGGATCATGGTGTTGAAGGCAGATGTGAAGTCCACAAAGAGCATACGGACGTATGAGTCCTTCTGATCCAGGTGGGTGAGAGCAGTGTGGACCACAGAGGAGATGGCGTCCTCTGTTGATCGGTTCTCGCGGTATGCATATTGATGAGGGTCCTCGTTGATGTTGACGGTTGTCTTGATGTGGGACATGACCAGTTTCTCAAAACATTTTGCGACTATCGGAGTGAGAGCCACCGGCCTATAGTCATTCAGACCAGTCACTGTGGAGCTCTTTGGGACTGGGATGATGGTGGCGGTCTTCAGGCAGGTGGGAACTGACTCCAGTGCAAGTGAGGTGGTGAAGATGTCAGCCAGCACCTCACAGAGCTGATCCGCACATTCCTTCAGAACTTTCCCCGGGATGTTGTCCGGTCCAGTTGCTTTATGAGGGTTGATCCTTCTGAGACTGCCTCTCACTTCTGCTGCGGTCACGCTGAGATGCTCTTCATCTGGTGGTGAGGTAAGTCTGGTGCTGGCTGGTCTACTTGGGTCCTCAAAGTGTGCATAAAACTTATTGAGGGCATCAGGCAGAGATGGGTCTTTGGGGCATTGTTTGCTTTTACTCTTGTAATTTGTTAAGCATTTGATGCCTCTCCACATGCTCCATGGGTCTTGTGAGGTGAACTGGCCCTCAATCCTCTGTGCATATGCGGTTTTGGCCCTTTTAATGCCAGCAACCAGCTCTCTCCTGCTCCTTCTCAGCTTCTCTGAGTCACCAGACTTGAAGGCAGTGTTCCTGGCTGCTAGCAGGGTGCAAACCTCTTTGTTTAGCCAGGGTTTTGTGTTGGGGTAAGATTTAACATATTTTTTATGAATACGTTTTCACAGCATGTGCTGATATAACCCAATACAGATGAAGCATATAATTCCAGATTCACTGAGTTTCCATCAGTAGCAGTCTCCCTGAAAACAGATCAGTTCGTATTTCCAAAACAATCTCTCAGCATTGGGGTGGAGTCTTGGAGCCAGAGTTTGATCTCTCTTTGTTCTGGCTTAGAGCGTCTCAGCGGGGGAAGCTGAGCTGGAGCCATGAGCAGAGAGGAGTGGTCGGAAGCCCCGAGCGGTGGGCGTGGCTTAGCTGTGTAGCTCCTTTCACATTTGTGTAGACGTGGTCGAGCGTTTTACTTCCTCTTGTTGCTGTGGAAACGTGCTGATTGAAGGATGGGAGACAGACATTGTTTGGAGACATTCCTTCCTCCTTTCTTGTTCTTGCCTCTTTTCCTTCCCTGCTACAGGACAAGGAGCCTCGTGGGATCATCCCACTGGAGAATCTCAGCATCAGGGAGGTGGAGGAGCCCAGGAAGCCTGTGAGTGTTGTCTCATTACAGACCAAAGCTTTCCTTTTAATATTTATATTGCTGTTTTTTTCTTCAGAAAACTATTTCTTGGCCTGATGTGATTGTCAGCTTGCCATTTCCTCCATAACTGTTTCGAGTTATACAATCCCAATGACAAAGGCCAGGTGATCAAAGCCTGCAAGCAGCACCGGATGGGCATGTTGTTGAGGGCAACCATGTTGTTTACAGGATATCAGCACCCACGCCTGAGGACAAGGAGGAGTGGATTAAATCTATCAAGTAAGAGTCCTCTTAAAAACGGAGTCAAAGGCTGTGTCTCAATTCAGGGGCTGCATCTTCATGAGGACCCAGCCTAGCTGGGCCGAGTAGGCCACGCACTCACAAGACCGGGTGGGCTGAGCGAAACTGCTGAAATGGGACGGTCTAGCCTTCAGGTTTGCCGGCCTTGAAGTGGGTGGGGCGTTCTCTTGAAGTGGGTGGGAAGTTCTTGTGTGCGCGCTTGGTGTGTGTGGAAAGAGAAGGGACGCCGCTAAAATATATTAGTTAGCTGAATACATGTATATATATTAGTGTTTCTGAGTTTACTGTTTGTTAAGAACTGATTACAAATCAGCTTATAAGGGGCGATCTGTTAAAACCCAGAGTGGACCTACAAAATGCAAGTTGTCCAGTAGCTCAGTTGGTAAATCAACCTGCGATTGGTGCAGAGATACTTTTCTCGAAGCTGGTTCGAATCTCACTCGGTACGGTTAAAACTTATTTTACGTTTGTCTTTTATTGGATAAAAAAATGAGGACTGAGATTAAAAGGAAGGAGTTTGTGAAACTCCTTCTTTTTTTATCCAATAAAAGACAAACGTAAAATAATTTTTAACCGTACCGAGTGAGATTCGAACCAGCTTCGAGAAAAGTATCTCTGCACCAATCGCAGGTTGATTTACCAACTGAGCTACTGGACAACTTGCATTTCGTAGGTCCACTCTGGGTTTTAACAGATCGCCCCTTTTAAGCTGCTTTGTAATCAGTTCTTAACAAACAGTAAACTCAGAAACACTAATATATTGTATATTCAGCTAACACATTTTTTTTTGTCGTTTCTGTAGTTAAATTTTAATGAGATATATTCGAGCTGAGGTTGTTTGAGATGACTAAATAAAGGTTGAATGAATATTCGCGCTGAGGTTGTTGTTAAAACGAGCTGATGACTCAACAACACGCAGCAGCCCCGACCCTGCACGCAGAAAGTCCCACCCCCCCGCGAAATCTCTGCTGGCGCTATGAATTCTGGGATAGCCTCCGTCTTGAAGGTTCCACGGATGCATCCTTCGATTTCGGCAGGAAGTAGGCCGCATTCCTCGGCCGCATGAGGAGGAGTCTTCGAATTGGGACAGTCCTCCGCGCGGGGCAATGACGTATGCGGCCGACAAATGCGCACTCATGAGGATGCACAGTGGCACAACTGGTAGAGCTGCTGCCTCTCAGTGAGAAGGTTGCCGGTTCAAATCCCGGTCCGGGGCCTTTCTGGGTGGAGTTTGCATGTTCTCCCCGTGCATATGTAATGAGTAATGTGGGGTAAGGTATTTAAACACTTACTGGGCCACCATTATTGTAGAGATATAGGACTTACTGGTCAGTTTACTGACTTCCCTATATTTAGATGCGCAGGTCTGAGCAGAGTTTATCTGCACAAACTTGCCACCAATTCGCGAGTTCTTCCTTTTTCCGGTATTAAATTGCTTTTACTGTAATTAGCCAGAAATGTAATTTCACAAGAGACTTCAACTTATGTTGGTCTACCAGAAAATAGACCTTTTATTGAAACTATCACAAAAATTACATTAAACATTTGTATCGATATTAGCTCTGATTTAATAACTACGTTGACAAGAATTCAAATTAAAACAAACAGACAGTTAGGAACTTAAACTGTTGGTACATTTACTTGACAGATTAATAGCTTATGAAAAATAAGAAATAGGAGGAAGAAGATGAAAGCTAAGTTAACTGAAGTTGATTATTTTGAACCAACCAGGGTGGCAGCCTTTCCCATACAGGTCCAGCTGTACTTCCGACACGTGCAGCATACAAACAAGCCTCTTTACCTGGTGACGATACGTCTAGAGGAGGTGAGGGCTGAGAAGTTTGTGGACACTAACGGACTGGGTGGTCCCGCTCAGGTCCAGTAGACTTCGTGCGTGTATGGCTGGATCAGACGAGCAAGGAGCACGCTTTCACCGGCAGGAATAGGCCCCAATCGCACTGGCTGAACTTTCAAAGTAAAACTTCAGAAAACAAATTCTTTCAGAAATGAGTGTTTCGAGGCACAGCAAGGCTTTGCCGTGACTCCAGCTGAGACTTGGGTCGAGTTGACACAAT
>JBBPBX010043444.1:0-14413 GCA_038048925.1 Garcialebias charrua | reverse complement strand
TGTTCTCTTAACTTTGGCATATTTAAAATATACCAGCTTAGTAAAATCATCATTAAATGACAAAAATATACTGTTGATCAATTCTGAATTAACACACATTAAAGAAGAAAGTTCAATCTGATTAATTAGTGTCCATTAATTCATAATAATTGTAAAAAATATAAGTGTCCACTCGTCTCCTTGAGGGCTTCAAGAAGGTGTAGCACTGAGAGTTTCAGAGAGATGTGGAGAGGCCCACATCCCATACGGACATGAGGGTGCTATATCCCTACAGTCCCCCTTTTTGGAAATCATCGCCTGTCCTTGGAGATGAGTTCCAACACGAAAGGATACCACCGAATGTCTCTGACCTCTATGTAATCCAGCAAGTGGAAAAAAAAATCAAAAAAAGTTCAAAATTATACTCCCATAATGTTTTTGGAAATTCCATACTGTTCGTAGGTAATCCCTTTGCGGTAAGCTTTCAATCCTTTGGAAAACATAGTCTGTTAACCCATGGAAAACTGAGTCTGTGATCCCTTGGAAACAAAGTCTTATAATCCACAACGGTAAATCCACAACGATGGGGGTTATTGATTTCATCAGCAAGAATGGTTTTTAATCAGCATGTAGAGGGGATCCCTCGATTGAAGCAGAGGAGGCGGCCCTTGGATGAAGGTTGAAGACCAACGTTGGATCAGCAGGTCCCCACATCGAAGGTTGCAGGCTGGATGGCTTCCAGTCGGTGCCACCCTGGTTCAATGTGTCATGCAATTATGTGGTTTTAGGTGGGCTTATGATTGGGATTCTACATTAAGCCTTACCTATATGCACCTGGTATGTAAGCTATCATGGATTAGATCAGCTAAAATTACCAATTAAGGGGTGGATCAATGCTGTAAAAATCAGATATAGGGATCTATACCTATAGAAATGTGGAGGGCTTCTGTAACGAAGGCCTCTTCTTTCAAACTATTCCTCCATTCATTATTTAGTTTAGGTTAAACTAAAATAAAAAAATGAAATCTAGTTTGGTCTAAATGTCTGTTGTCTTTTAGACGAACGACGCAAGATTTGGTATTCCCTATAAATTTTGAAGTCTATGGCGAGACTCATCAAAATGAATAGATCTAGAATAGAAACGATCGAATCGGTCCTACCTAAATGATTGGGAGGTCAGTGTAGATTATAGTACCTTAAAGGGATTGTGACATGATTTTTTTACTATTCATAAAATTGCTCAAAATATATATATTTTATCATTTAAATATGTTTGTTTTTGCAAACAAAATGATAAATCACTTTAATTTTGCTTTAAAAGTGATTTTGAACTTCAAGCCGTGTTTAATCATGGGAAATCCCATTACACACGAACGCACCATCTGTGATGTCACACCGGGCAGAGCTCTGGGCTTGTCACAGTGCGCAGGTATGAGCAGCTCGACATGAAGGAAGTCTGATACAGCATCAGACCTAAATTAGATCCTGTTGTTTCTTGTTCCATCACCCAAACAATTTTCTGCTTCCCAAAATGAAGACAAATAGCTCAAATCTTCACATAGATTGCTAAATTCGTCCAGTTTTAAATTGTCCGCTATTAAAGACACCACAGCCCTCTGCCCAGTGTGACATCACATATGGTGCGTTCGAGTGTAATCGGATTTCCCATGATTAAACACGGCTTGAAGTTCAAAATCACTTTTAAAGCAAAATTAAAGTGATTTATCATTTTGTTTGCAAAAACAAACATATTTAAATGATAAAATATATATATTTTGAGCAATTTTATGAATAGTAAAAAAATCATGTCACAATCCCTTTAAGTAGTATTGATCTACAATGACTCTTCAAAGATTGAGATCTTTAACAAAATGAACAGCATGTTGGCATAGTTAAATCCATTTAAATCTTCAACTAATCAACAATCAAAACCTCTATTGGCTGGGAGTGTTCAGAAAACAATAACAATGTCAATAACAACAAAAGTAGCACTCAAGCAACTAAAAACAACGTTTCACTACGTCAAACTCACTCTGGTTGTCAGATTACAAACGGGTGTTCTGTCCAGTAAGCCTGCCTCTCGGGTCAGGTTTCTGACGGTCTGAAGTACCCTGTTGGGCCTCATAACGATCCAATCGAGCCTCAACAGCTTGGACGCGACGGAGTAGGTACACGATCATCCCGCACATTACGAAAGAGAGGATCATTACCACAACTGAATTGAGCGAGTCGGCGCTAGACCATGCGTAAGTGATAGGTTGAAACGGTATCGTAGTGTCTGACTTGAGCGTCCTGAGAACTTTATTAATCGGTTCGACGTCGACGACTTTAGTTCCTTCAAAACGGAGTTGTTCAATTGTTTTAGGGTCTATCTCTAAGCTCATGTTTGAAAAGCACTCGGAATCTTCCAGAGTAGATTCCCACCGATCCGGATGGAGGTGGTAGAGTGTCAGTTCACCAATGTGTACAGTTGTACCTTCGGGGACACTGATCCACATTGTTTTATCTGGGAGGGTCACAAGTTTGTTAGCCGCGGGTTGGTGGTCGTACACCATCGTTGCGGTTCTCTGGGGAACATTGACTAACCAACGTGACCCAACTATTTCCGCGCTAGCGGTCGTAACCTGGCGTCGCGGAGTCATGGTCGTTGGGCATTTTGAGTTATCTGGAACGGGTGTGACACCGCAAATGCCCGTGCCTTTATTCAGAATGAAAGGCTTGCTCGTACACAGGTAGTGTATGTCGTGTGTGAGAACACACATCAGGAGGTTTGGAACCAAGTAGATTGAGGGGTCACTGTCGCGATAAGCAATCACCTTTGGAGTGTTAATTTTTACATGGTTTTCACCGTGCCAATTACCGACATTAATGACGTCTTTCAGTCTATATATGCCGTCTGATGGAATGATGGGTAGATTGATAAGGAACGCGAATTCACCCGTTACGTGGTTGACATAAATCGGGATTGCGCTACCGAGAGCGAAAGCTAGGTGAGCCTGGACTGACCTTGCTTGTTCGCCTGTAGCGGAGGTAAGGATGTCTGTTACCATCTGCATTGAGACGAGATAGGGTGGAATTCTGCCAGTGGCTAGTGCATCAACTGATGAGCTGATATCTCTAAGCATGTCAGAAAGGACCCTATCTATCAGGTGCATGATGGTGTATTCCCATTCTACCTTAAGTTTTAGTTCATTTACCGTTTGTGCAAGGACCTGTATTCTTTGGGTGTGAGTGTTCAGCACTAAGACAGTTTGTCTAAGAGTTTTGGTCACCTGGGTAAACTGAGCTTGTTGTTGATTCATCTGTATTTGGATCTTTGGGAACTCATGTTGCATTTCATTAACATGTTGTCTTAGGGATGATATGCTGACAGTGTTGACTGCGGACATGCCTAAACTGAAAAGAGATCCGAGAGGAGAGGCGGCGAGGAGGAGCAATCCAATGCCACGCTTCTCTCTCAGAGGTTTTCCACTCAGCTCCTGTTGTGTGAGAGTGTACTTATGTAGCTGCTTTAACATGTGTCGGATTTGTCCTTTTGCGTCCTCGATTGGGTAAGTGTACCAAGATTTGTCTAGCCACTCCTCTTTGATTGTAACGTGCTGTTGGATCACGGTTTGGGGATCAAAGCGAACAAAGACCTTCTGGCTATACAGACGACAATCTGCGATGAGCAGTCCGGGTTGATCCCGAAGACTGATTCCTGAAGTAGGTCCGAGGGTTACAACCTCGAGTTGCCCAACTTGGACGAGTCCCAAGAAGGCGAGGATTAATAGGAGCAGTTTCATCATGGTCCTAAGGAAACACAAACAGATAGAACTTAGCTTTCTAACAATTGTTGGATTAAAACCTGTGGATTTACAACTGTCGTTAGAGTTAAACCTCGTTGTGAGTTTTACACTTAGTGTTCTACGTTCTAGTTGGAATGGTTTCTTTTCGCAACTAGTATAGTTTAAACTGTTTAGTTTATTCACTATCTTGTGCTTGGACGACCTTATTTTCCCATGAAGTCTGTGAGTTTGCGAGATCTTTGTCGTTTGTGGGGTTATTGAAATCTTTGTCCTTGACATGGGCATGGCCTAACCTCACCCCCCTGTGGTCATGGGGGACCACGCGCACAGGTGTGGACGTCCGTCCATGGGCACGAGTTAGGATGCCTTTGTTTAGTTCAAGCTGTTCGCGCAGTTTATTGGGAGCCTTGTACAGGAACCTTATAGGTTTCGGCCAACGTATCTCCGTACGTTTACCTCATTCTGCGTAATGCAGGTGTGTCACAACTGTTGGTGCAGTCGCAAGTGTGTCTCTGTCGTTGTGATGTATGTCTTCCCACTTCACGAATGAAGAGGTGCTCTTTGAGTCTGTCAGAACTATGTCATCGCTGAGTAGTTCCAGATTCAAAAGCTCTTGAACCAAGGTTTCATCGAAAGCTTGGCTGATGACTGAATCACCTGTCCCAGAGGACAGTACAGCGTTCTCGGTGTGTGATCCTTGGATCTCTACACCGTCCTCTACCCGTGGTAGGAAGTGTGAGTCTGCCCCCCTTTTGTTTGAGGAGGGGTCCTCAAAATCTGTAACAATGGAGTCCAAGTGACTGTCAGCGTGTTGTAGACTGTCACTTTCAGGACTCGGATGTCCTTGAACCAAGACTTCACTGAAATCTTGGCTGTATGCCGAATTACCTGTCCCACAGGACAGTACAGCGTCATCGGTGTGGGACCCTTGGATCTCCACACCTTCTTCTACCGGTGGTAGGTAGTGCTCAGTGAGTGCTGAAGGTGTCAGCTCGCAGAGGAGGTTCTCGTGTTGGGCCAGAGTCTGGTCCACCTGTTGAGTCTCCTCTGTCTCACCTGTAGTTGAAGGTTCACTTACCGGGTTTGTGGTCTCGGTTGGGGAATCCCATGTGACCTCAGCGGTACCTGTTGTTAGACAGTCAGTGTCCTGACCTTGGGGAGGTACCACGATTGGCAGTGGACTGCTCACTGTGGCCCACATTGTCTGATTGCCATAATTTATAATCGCTTCAAAGCGATTTATAAAATCTTGGCCAACCACAAATGGAGTCTGGAGTGAGTCAAGTTCAGACACATATACCGGGTGGTATAGTGACATTTCGCCAATCTGCATGTGAACCATGGCTATTAGGGTTGTTCTCGTCTTTGCGAGGCCCTGTTGCTCACCATAAGTGTATTTCACAAAGGGTATTTGCCTGTCAACATCGTTAGCGGCGGTCCTTAGCTCCTCAAACAGTTCGGCTGACATGATAGACACGTCTGAGCCGCAAACCAGGAGTGCTTCTTGCGCGAGGACCCCTTCCAATGTGAGTGGCAGGTAAGCTCTCTTAGCTATCCCCCTTCTTATAAAGTTACACAGAAACCGTGTAGGTTTTTCCACATGTTTCTATTCACGTGTGACTCTGTCTGTGTAATCGTCGTCGCTGTCAGCATCATGATGGCTGTCTGCCTCATGACCTTCAGGATGTGGATTTTCAGCAATTTGTTTGCTGTCAGCATCTTGATTTTTAGGACGCTGATCATCATCAATTTGTTTGCTGTCAGAATTTATGTCAGTGTTGACGTTGTTATTGTCAACTGTGAGCACTGAGTTGTTGCAAAAGGCAGTGCTGCGCGTCGCTTCATCAGGATGAACAACGTTGTTTGTGTTATCATCAAGGACAACATCATACGTTGTGTCAGCTTGGTCAACCACTGTAACATTCAAATCATTTGACAAACAACTCACAACCTCAGTCACGTCCACGCGCGGAGGCGCCGCTTCCATAATCTGGAGCATGTGTGACTCATTGCATGTCTCAAACTGTGCAGTTCGAGGGGCAGGGGCAGGAGGGCCGCTTCTCGTGGGTACATGTTGGGACAGACCATTTTTCAATGGTTCACGGTGCCCATGCAACCTCCTTCGAATTTCACCTACTGTGAGATCCATGAGAGAACTCTTTTGGTTCGATCCGAACCATCTGGGTTCATCTAGAGAGCGAACATCTGCCTTGTGTGGTTCATTGCTCATCTCAGGGTTTACAACCTGAGGTGCATGAGGAGTAGAACTCCCTGTGAACCGATCTGAGTCACTGTTCCAGCTTGCGATCTGTTGTTTGTTATCATGAAAAACCTGTTTACTTTCGCACTCTGTTGGAGAGGGAACCTCTTCTATCTTCTGCGAGTGGGATGTGACCTCCTGACCTGGGCACAAAACAGAGGGTGTTTTTCGTAGTTTGAGCATGTCAAAAAATTCCATAGCACATTGTTTAATTTCTGCCATGGTACTCTCTTTGCAATTAACATTGAAGCGAACACATTTCATTATGAAAGGTATCAGATTCAAAGTGAAACGACTTTTAAACAGGTAATCTTCCTCAATTCCAGGGACAGTTTTGTCCCCTGTGTAAGCAGAGAGGAGCCTGTCGTAAAACACCAGGGGATGTTCACCTGGTTCCTGAAGGACGTTCTTTGCAGCTAAGTACTTATATGCAACAAGCCCACAATTAGTTGATGCACCTGCTAGAACGTCCATCTTTGTACCGATTTTCTGTGAAAAATCAAGTGAAGTGGGTCTTATTTCACAGTGTGCAGTCCCACCATGTGATGCCTACGGCAGTCAACATGGAGTCCAAGATGTGAAATCAAATAAAAATCAGTGAATTTTATTAATTTGTCGACCTGTGACAAGGTCAAACAAAAACGGCTGTCCTTGTGAGATTTTTGTGAAAATCAAAACAAAAGACGCCTTATTGGTGTTATTTTAAACATGCAGTTTAAAAAAACAGGGACAAACAGATTGTTATGCACAGAATTTATGATGAAAGTGTCAAGTTTTATCAAAAAGCAGACATGTCTGTATTACTTCTGTGTAACTGTTCTGCCATCAACATTTGATAATATGTGAAAATCAAATGAAAGGGTGCTGTGTCCACAACATTTCAAAATGTACTCTATTCAAAAACAGGAAAGTTGAAATGTTAGATACAGTTGCAATAAACTGTATTCTTAGACGTGACCAGCAGATGGGGGCACTGCGCTGGAAATGAGTTTATCACAGCAACTGTAATTTCTCTGTCCGACCTCTATAGAGGCGCTGTTATCACCCGTGAGTGAAGCTGCAGCTTTTAGCCCACAGACATCTAACACGGATGAAAAGCATCAATCAGACAGATCTAAAGCGTTACGTGATAAGCTCTAGAACCCAGGCTCACAAAAACGAAATTATGTGAGCAAAAACGGTTGAACTGTGAAAACTTTTAAACTGCGTTTAAAAGAAATAAGGTCGGTCCTCATAAAACAGTCGCAGCTCCCGGTGTCACGTGACCTGGTCACATGGCGATTGGCATTTTCAGAGCAACTGACTCAATCCACCCATTAAAATCTCAAAAACACCGCGTTTAAACAGTCTTTTCAATGACAACAACACAGATAAACTGTCAGAAATGTGTGCAAAAATGAATCTGACAACCAGTAATCTACAGAAACCAACTTTTTTGAACATGACACACAATGGACCAATCACAGCGCTTTAAGCAGCCATTTTGTCTCGGTACCGCTTTTAGCTTTAGCTCGACCCAAAGAGTTCTGGACACTCTTTCACAAAATAAACGTATTTTTACACTGCAGAAAATTCTGTAAATGAGCTCAAACACATCCAGGCTAACTCCCACGCCCCGCAAAGAAGGCAGTACGCTAACTGTGTACAACAACGGACTTTACGTCAAACGGAACCGGATCCCGTCCGGTCCAAACTGAGTGGGTTTCACTCGAACCTCACAACACACGTTGTAACAGAAAAAGGCACTTAATGGAGCAGCATAATAATGTGTGACACAGCTTTTCAACAGCAATCCGCAGAAGTAATAAAATGAAGCAGTGGTGACGCGGCGGTCACAACAATGAAAAATGCATGCAGCCTCGCGACACGTTATGAACGTCTCACAAACACAGACACAACATTTATCACTCATCAGCCTCAAGCATACGTTGAAATGTGAAAGAAAAAATAATTCTAACGGGAAACGCACCAGACAATGCCACGATTAGCAATCTCTGAGACACTCACCAGCCAAAACTATTCCATACGTCCACAACAGGATACATAACTATGCCAACAATACCGTAACAATAAGCTACAAAAACAACTTAATCAATTTAATCTTTCAGAAGACCGTACGCGGCCACCAATATGTAATGAATAATGTGGGGTAAGGTATTTAAACACTTACTGGGCCACCATTATTGTAGAGATATAGGACTTACTGGTCAGTTTACTGACTTCCCTATATTTAGATGCGCAGGTCTGAGCAGAGTTTATCTGCACAAACTTGCCACCAATTCCCGAGTTCTTCCTTTTTCAGAGTCAGAGAGTCAGAGTCAGAGAGTCTTTATTGTCATTTGCACCGCATGTGGTACATGAGATGAAAACGAGATTATGTACACGAGGTCCCAGTTACATCCAACAACAAATGAAAGAGAAAAACAGTAATAACATCTAGAACTAACTAAGAAAAGCATCAACTAGTAATACACTAAGCTTAATATAGTGGGAATAAACAGCAGCACGAACATGAGTTTGTATGAGCAGATGGTCACAGATGAACACAGATGAATACAGCAACAAGAAAACAGATCAGCATCAGTATGATGTGATATTTTGCAGTGTTTATTTTTTATTTTATTTTTATTTATTCATGAGTCTAACAGCCTCAGGGTAGAAGCTGTTCCTCAGTCTAGTGGTTCTACACTTGATGCTCCTCAACCTCCGTCCTGAGGGGAGTGGGGCAAAGAGTGAGTGTGCTGGATGAGTGAGGTCTTTCATGATGCAGGTGGCTCTTTTCCTGCATCTGGAGGTGTAAATGTCTGTGATGGTGGGGAGACTGACTCCAACAGACTTCTGTGCAGCCTTCACCACTCTCTGCAGAGCTTTCCTCTCTTCAACTGTGCAGCCTCCATGCCACACGTTGATGCTGGAGCACAGGATGCTCTCCACTGCACACCTGTAGAAGGAGGTGAGGACTGGGCTGCTCAGACCAGCTCGTCTCAGCCGTCTGAGGAAGTAGAGTCTCTGATGACCTTTCTTGATCAGGCTGGTGGTGTTGTTGCTCCAGCTGAGGTTATCATTCATGTGTACACCCAAGTATTTGTAGCTGGAGACCACTTCCACTGCAGACCCACCTATTTTCAGTGGGGCATGGGTGTGTTTGTTCCTTCTGAAGTCCACAATCATCTCCTTTGTCTTCTTCACATTCATGTGAAGATTGTTCTCTTTGCACCAGCTCTCCAGGTGTTCCACCTCCTGTCTGTAGCTGGACTCATCATTGTTTGTAATGCATCCCACCACCGCTGTATCATCTGCAAACTTAACAATATGACAGCCTGGAAGTGTGGCTGTACAATCATATGTGAGCAGAGTGAACAGAAGGGGGCTCAGCACACATCCCTGAGGAGAGCCAGTGCTGAGGGTTATGGTGGAGGAGGAGAAGTTGTGGATCTTCACGGACTGTGGTCTGTCTGTTAAGAAGTCTAGTACCCAGTTACAAATAGAGGGGCTTAGTCCAAGTGTAGATAGTTTGTCTATCAGAGTTTGGGGGATCATGGTGTTGAAGGCAGATGTGAAGTCCACAAAGAGCAGACGCACGTATGAGTCTTTCTGATCCAGGTGGGTGAGAGCAGTGTGGACCACGGAAGAAATGGCGTCCTCTGTTGATCGGTTCTCACGGTATGCGTGTTGATGAGGGTCCTCGTTGATGTTGACGGTTGCCTTGATGTGGGACACCGGTATTAAATTACTTTTACTGTAATTAGCCAGAAATGTAATTTCACAAGAGACTTCAACTTATGTTGGTCTACCAGAAAATAGACCTTTTATTGAAACTATCACAAAAATTACATTAAACATTTGTATCGATATTAGCTCTGATTTAATAACTACGTTGACAAGAATTCAAATTAAAACAAACAGACAGTTAGGAACTTAAACTGTTGGTACATTTACTTGACAGATTAATAGCTTATGAAAAATAAGAAATAGGAGGAAGAAGATGAAAGCTAAGTTAACTGAAGTTGATTATTTTGAACCAACCAGGGTGGCAGCCTTTCCCAAACAGGTCCAGCTGTACTTCCGACACGTGCAGCATACAAACAAGCCTCTTTACCTGGTGACGATACGTCTAGAGGAGGTGAGGGCTGAGAAGTTTGTGGACACTAACGGACTGTGTGGTCCCGCTCAGGTCCAGTAGACTTCGTGCGTGTATGGCTGGATCAGACGAGCAAGGAGCACGCTTTCACCGGCAGGAATAGGCCCCAATCGCACTGGCTGAACTTTCAAAGTAAAACTTCAGAAAACAAATTCTTTCAGAAATGAGTGTTTTGAGGCACAGCAAGGCTTTGCCGTGACTCCAGCTGAGACGTGGGTCGAGTTGACACAATGACCGGAACGTCTCCAGCTTTCCCAGAGGAGAGAAGCCAGTTGCGAGTTATTTCTCTCCAAAGCACTAAAGCCAAAAATGCAGGAAGTGCCCCTTTAAGAAAGGGGTGTGACTTAGTCACATACTTCCTGCTGATTGGCTGTCCATCACTAGAGAAGGAGTGACTTTGAAGGTCAGTTCATCTGAGTGACAGGTAGGGTAGACAGTAAATAAAAGAACATACGTCAGAAGATGCAGGTGCATGTGAACAAGCCATGTACTTTGTTTTGAGAACAGATTCATTGTTTTTAGAAAGGACGGGAGACCGAAAGCAAGCTATGTCTAGCACTTTTCCTTCGTTCCAAAAACAGTTCAAACAAATACGAAGGATTGTTCATTCAACTTTAGACACTTATTCTGCATAGAGCAGACAGTTTAAAGCAAGATCATTCTGAGATGTTCTCTTAACTTTGGCATATTTAAAATATACCAGCTTAGTAAAATCATCATTAAATGACAAAAATATACTGTTGATCAATTCTGAATTAACACACATTAAAGAGAAAGTTCAATCTGATTAATTAGTGTCCATTAATTCATAATAATTGTAAAAATAGAAGTGTCCACTCGTCTCCTTGAGGGCTTCAAGAAGGTGTAGCACTGAGAGTTTCAGAGAGATGTGGAGAGGCCCACATCCCATACGGACATGAGGGTGCTATATCCCTACACATGCGTGGGTTTCCTCCGGGTACTCCGGTTTCCTCCCACAGACCAAAAAACATGCTTGTTAGGCTGATTGGTGACTCTAAATTGACCCTAGGTGTGAGTGTGAGAGTGGATGGTTGTTTGGTGTGAGTGAGACAGGTCCCTCTTGTAAATGAGTCCCCGTGACTCAACGAGGCTAGCCTGTATAAATAAAGGTTGAATGAATGCAGCCCCTGAATTGAGACACAGCCAAAGACTGTTTGTACCAACATCCTTTGAGTTTTACTTTTTCCTACAGATTAAATTGACTAAATCTCAAATGCTGATTTCATCAGTCTAGGCAGGTGGAATTCCAGGTTTCCCCTCAAGTCAGGCAGTCAGAATGCTAAACACTCTGCCTGCTCTGCCCCCCCTCCCATTTGAACTGCCTTAACACTAAAACTTTCTCACACATTATCACTCAACACAAAGTTTTTAACACTAGACTCTGTGTCATCAAACGGGTTTTCACTAAACTCTCGGTCATGTGCTCATACAGTTTGCACTACTTCTCATACTTGCACTAATGTCTGTATTACATCACTGCCTATAATCATAATACTGTTTACATTCTCTGTTTACATTTATTAATACTGTTTACTTTTATTACTACTGCTTACATGTAATTACTACTGTTTACATTTATTTACACTACTCTAATATCTACACCACTGCTGGTACATATACAGTGTGCTCTGAACGGTCTTATTTAGGGATGCCCAATGTGCCTTACTGCATATGCCACTTTTTGCCTCTATAACAACATCAACTACTACCTCATACATATACTGTGTACATTGACTCATACGCTGCTTTGCCACTTTGCAAATGTCAATGCTAGAAACCTTTAGTTTATTTTAGTTATACTTTTTATACTCTTTTTTTATACTAGTATGCAAAAACTCAGGACAATATTATGTTCATTAAATGTTTAATGTTTTAGTTTTAGAGTTGGTGTAAATTTTCATACTCTTATACCACTATGCAAAAAACTCAGGACAGTGTTAGTTTTACTATTTTATGCTTATGTCTATTATTATATGTTTCAGTGTTTCAATGTTTAGATGTTTACTGTCGCACCGAGGGACTGAGAGAAACGCAATTTCGGTCCTGTGTATGTCCTGTACTGTACATATTGCAGATCTGACAATAAAGTTGACTTTGACTTTGAAGTGGAAAACAGTTTTTGTTTGTTTTAAAGCCTCCAACTAGGGTGAAAAAACTCAAGTCAACATTGCTCTGATTTCTCTGTAAAAGGTTCAAAAGCTGCTCAGACATTCAGATATGGCTCAGTTTTGAATCACAGAAATAATGCTGATATGGTCAAAATAAAAAACAGAGCAAGGATCTCATCAAAAAGGTAAAAAGTTGTAGACGTACAACCAGTGAATACTTTCTGAAAGTTTCATTAAAATTGGTCCCGTGGTTCATGAGATATTTTGCTAACAGACAGCATATAGTTTGAAATATATGAAGGGCATGATGTAAACCAGCAAACTTGAGATCAGTTCATCCACAGAGATGGAGGGAAATGAACCACAGCTTGAGTGTGTGTGGGGGGGTGGGATAACTTTTCAGAGGAGATAAAAAGCTTTTTATGGAAAGTATTATTTTAATTTACTGTCAACAGAGAGATAATAATCTCAGAGCCAACACATTTTCTATGGAGGACCAAACTGACACAATAATAAATAAAAGAATAAATATATATCCAACATAAAAGAATAAATATATAAATAAAAGTAGAAATATATATCCTAAATAATAATAAATAAAAGAATAAATATATAAATCAAAGTAGAAATATATATTTTAATGAGAGATAAAGAGAGAGAGAGAGAGAGAGAGAAACCTTCTCTTAACAGAGGAGGAGGTCTGAGATTTCAACTTTCCAAAACTTATAACTCAGTTTTGGGGCTGATTCCCAAACGTTTTACACCGGATGGGAGCAGAGGTGTCTTGTCTGTGAATTAGACTAGCAAAGTTTTGAGAAACCTCTGTTGTTGGGTTGTGAGGTGTGTTTTTGTCAATTTACATACAGTTGTGTGTCTTCTGTCAGAGACTTCAAGGGAACCCCCTACTGTTAAGGTGTGATCTGTCAATTTACATGTATGTGTTACCTCAGCTTGCAATTTACATATGTTGGTGCGTGACTCCTAAGACTGTTATAACTCCACGCGCACACAGTCTGTTTCATTGAATTGATAAAGCTCCTCGGATGAGAAGCGAAACGTCTTCTGTAACAAATAAAGTCCAGTTGATCTTGTATTGAACGCCTTTTTTGATTTATCATGTCCTGGACGACTGAGAATCTTCACCAGCAGTGTTTTATAATGTTACACACGTTAAAAAAAAAAAACAGTAACACCTATGAAGCTATTTCTGATGTTCTCTGCACGAGAATGCTCCACTGTCCACCATTTGATCTACTCCAGTTTACCTTAGATCATCTGTGATGAAGTCTTCATTTCTGCACATTAGATAATTGTTCTATTTGTTTTTTATTTTTTTAATTAGCAACTGAGTACCTGGATAACAGAGTTGATTGTGCTTGTAGCCTGACTATTGTAAAATAGTAATTCACTGATTAAAATGTTAATTTAAATGAAACAGTTTCTAGTTAAAATCATCACAGGTGACAAAATAAGTGTTAATTGTGCAAAAATAAATTACCAAACAATTTTATATAAAATATGTAAAATGTAAAACAAGCTTTAATAAAGTACTTTACTATTTACACGGTATATCATCTCAAGTCAGAAGGAGCACCATCACCATCATCACAACAACACAAACTGAGTGATGTAAATTTAATCTGCACAAACATTTTCAACCAGAGCTCAAAATGTTTAACTGTCAAAGAAATGTGCAAGGAAATAAACTAATATCACTACAGGCACATTTTGTGAGAGGGCACTTCACAAAGACACAGTCAGGCTGTGTGAGACTGAAGGAGGTTCCAACCATTTGTGTTCATCACCCAGAACCAAATGAGAAGTCCAGAAGAACTTCCACTGACCAGTGATCACACATATTGTGTTAAAGTTCCTGGTTTTAGTTTTCTATATTCACCTTATAATCTTGCTGTTTTTGCAATCTTATTTTAATTTGTTTAAAAAAAATCTGTATGTCCATTTTATAACTGTCTATTATTGTCACTGTTGTCATCATTCTTTGTTAAAATCAGCTCTCTTTTGTAAGTAAGTCCTCAAGGCTCAATGGGATTAACCTGTATAAATAAAGGTTGAACGAATAAAGTAAACTTTGGTACGAAAGGTGTTAAATAATACA
>JBBPBX010043443.1:17899-27915 GCA_038048925.1 Garcialebias charrua | reverse complement strand
CCATCGGGGGAAGTCGTCTTGAACTGCATAAAGAGGTGCATTGAGTAGTAGGCCTGCAGCGTGGGCAGCGTGACAAAACTGGAGCGGGAGCGGAAGGTGACGGGATCAGCCACAATGCTCTTATAACCAATGACAGCATTGAGCTCACAGTAGTCAATGTCGCCGTTTTTGCACAGGTCAATGTAGGGCATGCCGTTCAGCGCCAGGCCCTGAAGGTGGCCGATGAAGTTGGAGGGCACGGCAGGCATGAAGCGTTTCTCCGTCACGATGCCCGTCTCCACATTGTGAAACTCGAGCTGGGTGTGGTCGCCCGCCATCTGACCTGGTGGCAGGGGTAAACTTCAGAGGTGAGGGCTCTGAACACATTAGTTTCAAAATGAATTCATCTATACAACGTGTGGAGTGTCTGGTAAGATAAAATCACAAGAACGTGAACACACAATGCAGAAATAGCTTCATTGGCACGACTGCAAATGTTCTGCTGCAGTGGTTACCTTCAACAGGCTGCAGGTCATCCACAGTGAGTTTGAGGCTCTTGCCACGCCGGACCACCCTCACCGTGTGCCACTCGTTATCATTGAGGCTCGAGCCAGCAAAGATTGTCTCAGGGCCTTTACCTACACATAGCCCCAAAGCACCGTTAACACAACAACGCACAAAGACTTGGACAGAAACAGAGTTGTAGAGACAAGAAAAAAAGAGAACCAGTAGAGTGAAAGAAAAGAGAGCCAGGAATAAATAACGCGAGGACAGAAATCGAGGGAATGGAAAGAACCAAACACATCCTGGGGGTTGACAAACACCTCTGTGCCAGCTCACACAAACACACAAGACAAGCCTCCCTGAAGATAAAGCAAAGAGAGACAGATGATGGGACACAGAAAGACAGAAAGATTAACATAAGCGAATGCTTTGGGTGCCTAAGATGGAGGCTGTGAGTCACAGCAGGCCTACGCTCAGACGATCCATCTGTGAACGGATTACACCACCGTGATGACCACCTACACCTACAGCCCACACATGCACACACTGCACACTTGCACCCTCTTGACCACCCTTAAACCCTCCAACCTCCACACATGCTTGACGTGGAAGCCATATTTTTTTTTACTTTTTCCAACAAGTGTGCAATGCCTCTGTCAGCCCCTGGGTGGCACTAGCCTCACAGTGGAGCTCTCCAAGGTGCTGATGTGCTGCAAAATGAAGGAAGCTGTGATGTCTTTGCACGATGCCTCTCTCTCTCCCCATCTACAACCACATATCTTCACATACTTGACTGCACAGATCTGACAGACTGACAGCGTCCTCTTGCTCTACACTTTACAACCACCCCTCCAACCTTGAACACGACACCCACCGTCTCCTAACGCGCACTCGCACATAGTCCCCCTTCCTTCTAAGGCGCTTTTGGCTTTAGAACCGTGAACGAGTCTGCTTACGGTGACCTATAGGAGGTAATGACAAGCAGGCGAGCAGGGGGTGGTAGGTGAAAAGTAAAACTGACCCGGTCAGATTCTGCTGCAGAAAATGTCAAGCGTGTCTGCATCAATCATGGAGGCGTGCAGGCAGCAACACACACACACACAGGTAGGGTGGTGAGGAAAGATGCTGATGCACAAACTTAATTAAACAAACATGAGGAGTCGATCAAAATGGAAGTGGCAGCGTGAAATAGTCGAGCGCGCGGCAGTGTAAAAAAAAAAAAAACAGTGTGTTGTGCATCAGAAGAGGACACAGGGTTCCCCTGAGGAGACTCAGCTGTGCTCTGGGCAAAGCAGCTCATCCAGTTACCATGGATCACTGCTTAGCACTGAGCAAGGAAAGAGAATCTGTGCACGCTTGTACGAGTCTGTGTGTGTGTTTCCACATGTAACTGAATAGTCAAAGTATGAGCCGACTGATGTGAGCAGCGATCTGTGTCAACCTGGGCGCAGGGAGAGACGGGGAAGCAGACAAACACACACCTATTTTAGGTAAGCGTTAAAAAGGGGCGATGAGCTGGGACTAATGAAGGGTTAACCAAAAAGACAAGAGGAGGCTGCGATGGAAACACAAATAGAAGCGGAGGATAATGAGAACAATGTGGAAAAAAATGATTCATAATTCATTAGCTCTAAATAACAAACTGAAGGATAAGCCTCAAATCTCTGCTAAAGAAAGCTAAGGCTTTTTTTTTTTTTGCTGAGTGGACTATTTCCGCGGCGCCTGGCTGTTAAATAATTTTTTTCCCCCTCCCATTTGAATACGATATGTATAATTTATTGCGTGCACAGTGTGCCAGAAAAGTGGCTGCCTACTGAAATCTTCATTGAGACGACCGATCTAAAATTGGCCGGCAGACATTAGCGCTGTGTGGCTAGTAGGGGGTTTCTATGGCAACTGCAGTCGTCCATTTCACCACCGCCTTGCCGTCACTGAGCGTTCGCCGCCCGCTCGCTGCTGCGGTTGTGACAGAAACTCCACGTGAGGGAATTAAACTTCATCAGGGATTCAGCGCCGCTCGCAGCGGGACGAGTGCACGCAGGAAAACACACACACACACAAAGACACAAGACGGGCAATGGAAACATCTCTCGTGCGCGGTCCGGAGACGAACATCAAGGAAGCAAAGCAAACAATGAAGATGAAGGTGTGACAATCAAAGATGGAGGGATAGGAAGTCTTTTTTTTTTTTTCTTCCAGCATGAAAGAGACACAATTAGCCTCACTTAAACTCACAGGAACACCTCCTACTCAAATCCTCTCCTTTTCTCTCGTCTTGCCGTGATTTCCCCCTCCCATCAACCCCAGCCATCCTTGACTTCCATCTATCTTTCTTTGCTAAAATGGCCGACCTGGAAAAACCCTGGCCCTCAGCAAAAAAATCGCGCCTCCCCTGCAGTGTTGCTGCACACGCACACACATTTATCTGCACACAGCCTCCTGGTACAAAGACGTGTTGAATAAGAGATTAAGATGAAATGAATGAACATGACAAAGAGTCGGTCACATTAACATCACCCTGCACGCTCACATACATACTGAAGGAGGAAGAGGGAGGGGGAGGAGTTAGGTGAGATGGAGGATCACTTACTGGCTGTACAGTTTATCCTGATACAGTCTGGAGGGAGAGCAGAGCAGAGGGTTAATGCTGCAAACATAGACATATGCTCTCCACGCCCTGGGGACGCTCACATCGACACACCCTGCACCTTTTGTTTTTATGAGAACAGGCACACGCTGCTGAGAAAACACCTTCGTTTGTTACTCGGGACGCACCCGTTGCAATTTTCTGGGTCGATTCTGACTCGTGAATTTTGCAAATCTCTCACAAGCGATTCCAATTTAGTCCAATAGTGAGAACGTTTGTGAAGCGTTCACACTATTGTGATCCATTTTTCTTCCGTGGGTTTTTCAGCATCTTTCTTGTTTCTCTTAGTTAATTCTAGATGTTATTACTGTTTTTCTCTTGCATTTGTTGTTGGATGTAACTGGGACCCCGTGTACATAATCTCGTTTTCATCACATGTACCACATGCGGTGCAAATGACAATAAAGACTCTCTGACTCTCTCTATATAGCTGTTTTATGCTAATTTTAGCTTTTTCAGCTAATTCCACATTTTTTGCATTCATTTAAAAAAAAATTCCAGACAATTTCATCAAAAATGTGCTATCCATTTGTTTCTGGAAATTTCAGCTCCTTTCAGATTTTTTTGCTACGTTTCATCTTATTTTGTTGTTGTTGCAAATTTCTGCCTCTTTTTTTGTTTTTTAGATACTTTTCCACTTTTTGTGCTCATTTTTGCTTCTTTAAGCCTAATTGGACACAATTCTGCTCCCTCCACTTCCTTCTGTTAACTTAAGCTTATTTCTGCTGTTTTTAGCTACTATTCTGCTGTTTGTTTGTTTTTTTGGCTCATTTCAGCTTTTTCCAATAATTTCTACTTTTTGGTGCTCATTTCTGCTTTTTTCAGCCAACTTGGGCACAATTCTGCTCTATCCACTTCCTTCTGGTAATTTGAGATTCTTTCTGCCTTTTTAGCTACTTTTTAGCTGTTCTTTATTAAAGAACAGTTACCGGTACTCATTTTAGACTTTTGTCTCTGAAAATAAACAAAATTAGCGTTCCAAGCACAAGAAAGCAAATAATAGACCAAAAAAACAATCTAATAAATTAAACTTTTTAAAATAAATGACTAAAAAGTTAATGTTTATGAGGCTCCCCTGGATCTACAATAATTTAAACTAAACTTTTAGCCCTTTTTCCAAAATATAGTTCAAGTTGCTGAGAGTTTATAAATGAGAGGGGGGAAATAAAATCACGCTTTTAAAAATTGTTTCTTATCTTAAATTCAAATATTTCAGGCTCACGACTCCTTTCGTCTTTCTGGCCCACCTATGAAAACGTTTGGACACTCCTGCCTTAGAGATATTTAAAGCAGCCAACTTAGAGATTTATTCACTCAGTAAAAACTACGCTGAAGATTGGCTAATTCTCATAAAAATTACATAATTAGCAACTTAAAGTTTAAAAAAGAAGTGATGTTTGGTTAAGTTCAGCAGTCCTGCTGAGCAATTATTGCATTCCTTTGTGTTTTCTTACAGCAGTGTGCAGCACATTAATTTTCTCAGATTAAAATTTTTGTGGGAGAAAAATCTGCATTTTCAATTTGCATAGAGCAGCACGCCTTTTGGCTGCTCTGGCCTGAATGACACATTTTAGTCAGCAGCCCAAAAGCAGCGGGAGACTGAGATGGGTGATAAGTGTCAGCTGGTCTAACGACACCAAACACATTCCAATCGTTGTCACCCATGTAGAGGACGGAGCTTTCCAAATGCTCAGAAAATTCAGCCCTCTGTTAAATTCTTTACCCATGATGCCTTGGTGTGCCTTGTGGCGTCAACCACAGAAAAAAACGTGGCTGCAGACAACCAGAGACCAACACATGCACCCCTCTGTAAGGATCTGTGTGTTAACTGAGTGTAAAACGGGTGCAGAATTAGACAAAACAAGAGCGCTAACGGTGTAAAGTTGTATGTTTCAGTGCAGATTGTGTTTGGGTTGAGTGTTGGAAATGTTGGGGATGCACAGGTCTGCTGGGAGTGAGCAGAGACCGCAGCTCGAGGCTCCACCCTCTGTTCAACTTTTTACACAATGCATACGATACTAAAACGTTTCTGACCTGAACACTGAAAAAATGACTTTAAAGGCAATAAACCTCCTGAAAGGTAAGAGCTACACAAAAAAGAGTACGTTCATTTTATCAAGAAGAAACAGGAAGTTAATCTGGGCATGGGCCGGGATAGATGACCTTTACGAAAAAAATATCAGTTTCACGTCATTGCAGAATTAAACAAGCATTTAAAACACAATTTATTTCCTTTTACAGTATAAAAATTTAAAAAAGTACTACTGTATATGCAAAGATTAAGTCTAAATCATATAAAATATTGCTTTATATTGATTGTATTACAAAGTATAACGTAATAATATAATTCTTAAGTTGTTTTAGCTTTAATGCACAAATATAAATATTAATCCGGATACTGAAGGAACACAAGTGACCGTGTTGACAGTCTGTTTAAAATCCGCATTACCTTTTTCCTGCTCTCAGGAAAGAGTTCAAAATAATTTGTGATCAGATTACAATTTCTAAAAATTTTCATTTACAACACAGGGAAAGGCAATTTTTTAAAATTTAATCACATTTAATTTAGATTAAAATTGAACAACAGAGTATCAACAGGTCTTTAGAGGATTATTTGGGCATAATTCAATGACATTGTAGGGCACTGACGTTTCACCTTTAAGACTATTTTTGGCCAATTTGAGAAATAATAAAGGAAAACTGTCACCTTTCTTTCTTACCATCAATACGTAAAATACACACAAAGTAAACTACAAAATAAATATAATTATAATTCTGAGGAATAATGTACTTGCAGCATAATTTATGACTTCCTCTCTGATGTTCTGCGAGCTGAGTTTAGTTAATTACCGTAGTTAGCTGAGTATTAGCTTCTGCAGCAAGCCTGCAGTTTATATTTAATCTGCTAACATGCTAACTCTTGTTACTTGTTACAAACATTTGTTTCAAAACGAATGTCGCTCCTCAGGAAGCCGTAAGTGACTGTGTTATAAATCTGTGGTTCCAAACCATGGTCCTTGAGGAACGCCATCCTGCATGTTTTAGTTGTTTTCCTGCTTCAACACAACTGATTCAGTGATTTTATTACTTCAAGTTCTACCAAAGCCTGTTGAGCATCCATTCATTCAAATCAGGTGTGTCAAAGGAGGGAAACAACTAAAACATGCAGGATGGTGTTCCTCAAGGATTATGGTTGGGAACCATTTTTTTCTTTATTTTTTTCTTCTTCTTTCTGCTGCTCCCTTCTTCAGGGGTTGCCACAGCGAACTAAGTCGCACGAAGACATGGCAATTATTTTTTACTCTGGATGCTCCTCCTGACGCAAGCACAGAGCTACCACAGCCCTCTGTGTGGAGCAGAGAGCTGCCATATAGGAAGCCCAGAGGAGCAGATGGTGGGGGTTAAGGGCCTTGCTCAAAGGCCCAGAGTGGGGGAAATGAGGGTGGAGGCAGATCTGGTTCACCTATCCCACCCACATTTTGATGTTGTTGGTACTGGGAGCTGAACCAGCGATCTTCCGATCACAGGCCCACCTTCTCTAACCTCTGTGCCACCATTATTATAAACTAACTGCGGATGTTCTTTTCTTAACAAGCTTAAACTTTTAGGGGATCTACACCCGGGGTCCACTCATGCCCGGTCTTTGTTGTCTCATTTTTAGTCATTTAAACATGAATATGATAGAAACATTTAGCCATTTTGATTTTTAACACTTTGAAAATGATTATTGGGCCCATGCCTCCAACATACGAACGCAGGAAACAGCTGAGGCTAATATTAGCTGCGTTGCCCTGACAAGTAGACTCCATGTTTGTGTGCACGAGCGTACCTAGGTTTACAGTGAGTCGAACGCGGCCCCCATCCAGCTCCAGACGAAGGGTGTCTGCGGAGTTACGGGAAGTGGTTGCCATGAGAACGCCGTAGGCCCGCTGGGAGCGAAAGCGCAGCGAGACGTCCTCCGCCTCGGTGTGCATCGCCACAGGCAGCTGCACCTTCATAAACTTACTCCCGTCGTAAGAGAGGATGGTTGCGTCTGTGCGGGAAGTGGAGAGGGAGCCGGATAAGAAGGGAGTGACAACGGGGATGAAGGGGAAGAGAAAAATGATTGACAGGGGGGAAAAATATGAAGTAGGGGAAGACAAAAGCACAAAAGCATTCCGACAATCAGATTAAAAACATGACAAAGTATGTTTCAGTGCTGCTACGCTGCCTTGTTCCCCAGCCGCGACATGTTGAGACTCAAAACCTGCTTCCAACAAAATTATCCCGTCACTCCAGCCCCGATTCATCATCCCTCCCTCGCCTTTAGAGGAGAGGGTGCAAAAATAGCTGCAGCTGGTTGGCTGGCCCTGTTATCCGGTTAAATCAGAATGCACGATGTGGAGTGTGTTCGCCAACGTCGCTGACATCCCAGACCCCGGAGTCAAAACGTAACAAGCTCAGGTGATCCCACTTTAATGTCTTTTGCACACTCATTTACATATTCATAATCTTGTCTCCCCATTACATGCCGGGGCCGGCTAAACTGTTTACCTCGGAGAACCCTGCTTTTATTGGCCAATTAAATGCATAAGCAAACACTCTGCATGCTTATCATTCCTCTCTCCATTCTTCCTATACAGTATCTCTCCATGCATTTTCTTCCACCCTTTGGTTTCACGCACCGTGTTTCTGTGGGAGACGGTTAAAGCCAAGGCAAGAAAGAAAAAAAAAACCCACAAGAGAACAGGAAGGGAGGAAGGCGTCATGAATACTGATGAGCTGAGAAGTAGAGAGATAGTGTGTGTGTGTGCATGTCAGAATAAGTGAGTGAATTTAAGTGTGAACAGAGAACGGTTTAGTAAAGTGAGAGCAGGAGGGGGGGAGAAAATAAGGACAGGACGTGAAAGAAAGAGGCAGAGGCAGCGAAGCTCTTGGCTAAAATGCAAATGAACCCTCATTAACTTGAGGAAAAAAAAGAAGGTTGGCCTGTTATATCACAGATAACATAACCAGGAGCCACACACACACCCACCAGGGTGCACACGTGCATGCACTTTTGATAAGAGAGACAGCTGACTGCATTCTCCTCGCCGCGGCACCTGACTCACACAACCAGCCAAACAGAGGATGGAAAGTCTTCAGGAGGGAAGAGTGCGGGTCTGTTTGTGCCAGGAAATGAAAAGGAGAGCAGTGGAACGCACGCCGTCTGTGCAGCGTGGACTGGATGGATAACAGCTAAAGTGAACGATGATGATGTCGATGACTTGTAAAAATTTAACCCCATCAGACTTACGATGTTTCGGACTTACGTCACGCACCTCATAAACAATAAATAAATTAATTAATTAAATTTTTTTAAAATAATTAAATAAATGTACAATACTGTACAGTTACCAAGCACTTAGCCTATCCTAACACAGTTTTTAAAGACGAAGGAGCAAGTTGAATTGTCTCCCTTTCACATAAAGGAAGCTAGCTCACTTTATGCTAGGGAGGAGGGAGACAATTCAACTCACTCCTTCATCTTTAAAAACTGTGTTAGGATAGGCTAAGTGCTTGGTAATTGTACAGTATTGTACATTTATTTAATTATAAAAATAATAATAATAAAATAAAATAAAAAAATAAAAATATATTTTTTTGTATGTGCTCCGACCTACGGCGATTTCGTGTTACGAACGGTGCGTAGGAACGGAACTCGTTCGTAAGTCGAGGACTACCTGTATCTAAATGTTTGTTTTATTCCTAATAACCAGTTCTTAGAGCTGGTCCCAGAGCAGCGAACAAGAGTTTGAAGCAAGAAGAGGTCCTTTTAAAAAGATATGCGAGTTTTATATATATTTTTCTTCCATGTGTTTTTCGGCATCTTGTCACACAGTTTTCAAGCCATTTCAACAAATCATTTATCGAAGCGTTCAGCTCATTCAGGAGAAGGTTGCTATGACTTTTGGTATTGGTGCGACTTTAGCATTTTGAAATCTTTTCTGCCACTTTTTTCTCATAGGAAATGAATTGAGCTCATTTTACATCCTTCAGTTCTTCAGATCTGTTTATAACCTTTTACTGCTCCCTTCACATTTTGTTCTGCTTCAGCTTCTTGTGCACAGCTTCCTTGTGCTTCTTTCAGGATCTTTATGCTAACTACAACATTTTTGTGCTTCTAACTTCTTTCTGCTCCTTTCAGCTTATTTCTGCAATTTTCATATTTTTCTGCTATTTCAACTACTATTTAGCTGTTTTTATGCACATTTTAGATTTTTCAATTAATTCCACTTTTGTTGCACTCATTTATACTTTTTTCAGCCTAACTCAGCAAAAATGAGCTCTTGCCACTTCCCTCTGGTAATTTAAGCTTCTTTCTGCGTTTTCAGCTACTTTTCAGTTATTTTAGTTTTTTGTTGTTTTTAGCTAATTTCAGCTTTTTTCAGGTAATTTCCACTAATTTGTGCTCATTTATGCTTCTTTCAGCCTAATTAACCAAAACTGTTCTTTCTACTTTCTTCTGCTAATTTAAGCTTATTCTACCATTTCAGCTACCCTTTTAGCATATCGTAGCAAATTTAATCCGTTTTCAGATAAATTCAAGTTTTTTGTGTGAGAATTTCAGCAACTTTCAGCCTAATTAACTTATTTTTGATTATTTCAACTTGTTATGCTCTTTTCAGCTTATTTCTGCTAGCTTCAGTTATTTCAGCAACTATTGAGCTGTTTTATGCTAATATTAGGTTTTTCAGCTAATTCCACATTTTTTGCATTAATTTTAATGTTTTTGTTCTTTCTGCTTTCTCCTGCTGATTTACGCTTGTTTTACATTTTCAGCTACATTTCAGCATGTTGTTTTTAGCTAATTTCAGCTTTTTTTCAGGTAATTTCCACTAATTTGTGCTCATGTTTGCTTCTTTCA
>JBBPBX010043443.1:0-14345 GCA_038048925.1 Garcialebias charrua | reverse complement strand
TCTACCCTATTAACGCATGTTAAATTACAGCGTTAGTCACGCTGTTATTGTGACGTGACACGTTCACGGTAGTGACGCTAACGCGACGTGCGTTTAATTTTGTCTTCGTCGCGTTAAGACTCTAAATAACCACTAAAAACATCCACAAGTGATGCATATATAGTATCGCTGATTTATATAAATGTCTATAAAAGTTTTCAACAGCGTTGAAAGGTTGTCACGCTTCTGAAGTGAAGTTACGTTACATGCTAACGCTAGCCGCAGCTAGTTTGAGCTGCGTCTTTCTTCACGCACTCAAAACTCATGCACAGATACTTCCTAATTTATCTAAATGTTGATAAAGTTTTCTACAGTCTTCACAGTTTGTGACGCTGCGGTTAAAGTCACGTTACTACTGGATTAGGTTAACATTTCCTTGAGATGATGTCATCAAAAGCAACAAAAATTTTTTTTTAATTCTTACCTGAATGAAGTCAATACACTCTGACACTCTGTCCACCTACCGCTGCAAAATTTTATTTAAATCGCTCTCCAAAAATAATCTCCGCTCACCTACATGCACTCAACACACGACGCCATAACTCTGCACGTGTAAGCTCAAGGGGCTTTAACTTTTAAAAACTCGGTCACCTGAGGCCCCGCCCTGAGCCCCCGCCCACTACAGGGTCTCCACATCACGAGAGGAGGGGCGGCGTTGGAGTTTCGCGCGGTCTCCACATCACGAGAGGAGGGGCGTTGCAGTTTGGCGCCATGTGTGTCAGTGAGCCACACACACGGCTGCAATAAATGCAACCGATACACAAAAACATACACACCACACACAAATACCCTGGGAGGTGCGTAGCCAGCCAATTTTATAAATGTAAATAACTTTTTATTAAAACAATTTTAAGTGTTAAAGCACACTCCAACTCATCCAGGCAGCCTATTAGCCACAAGTTACGCTGATATTGATGAGAAAAAACAATGTTTACATATTAATATATTTGGATACAATCTGTGTTTTATCCAGACATTGGCAAAGGCTGGCTAATACCAAATGTCCCGATAATGTCGGTACGTAGTCTGGCGCATAGGCGGGCCAATACGCTTGCACCAACACACACACACACACACACACACACACAGAGTACAGACGTAGATGCCCCATTGATCGCTGAATTGAGCTGGGTTTATACTAGCGTCTCACGTCTTTTACCCCCCGTTGAGTGAACCCAGCGATGATGCAATTGAGTGTGTGTCACCGACCGCATTGAGTGTTTATACTTGGCAAGACGTGGGGGATAAATTATAATAAATCCCTCCCTCTTCCCTCCCTCTTCCAACTTTTTTTATTTTTTTTATTGAATTTATTCATTTCAAATTGTAAAAACACAAGAAAATTATTTACAAAACCACATTATAAAACAAAACAATACATGAAATGAAAGGAGGCAGAAGAAGAAAAAAATCTCATTATTTCTGCCCCTTCTTCAAACAAAATTAACAATCAATTCAAATAGCAATCACATATATAAAAAAATATATAAGATATTAAATGATTTCTCACACAAAATAGGCTTTAGTTACAGTTTTGCACGCTGTACCCGTATAACCGTATTATAAAAAAAATAAAAAAAACTCAACCATGTGTGATTCGAACTCACGTCCTTTGAGTGGCAATGCAACATCTGTAACCACTAGACCATCCCGGCTTGTTGTTTAACAGTGGAGTTTGCTTTCTGTTAAAGGGTGCATGCAGGGGCGCGCATGCTTTTGTGTGCGCGCGCGTAAATATATATATATATATATATATATATATATATATATATATATATATATATATATATATATATATATTATATATATATATGTATTGGTGTGTGTGTGTGTGTGTGTTGGGTGCAATGCGCAAAGTGTGCTGAGGCGCACGGTTTGCGTGCGCGCGCACACACAGACAAGTTTCTCTTCAAAACTGTCTGTCAAAGCAAAAACAAAAAACGCCCACAAACTTTGAACCAATCACACGCTGCGAGCCGCATCGTCGGCTTCTCTGAGTTCTGCTTGGGGGCTATGTACACGACGCGCTTGCACCGGGGGATCACAGCGGGTGTGCGGCCAAAAGTTGCGCAATGTTTGCTCACACAACGGGGGGTAAAAGGCCTTGTTATACTTGGCAAGACGGCCTGTCGGACGTCTTGCCAAGTATAACAAGGCCTTGAATCATACGTCAGAGCGTTCGCCATTTTAAATGTGGCAAAACTGCCGGTAACTTAAATTTACAAATGTTGTCTTTGGTGCCTGTATGTTTTCCAAATACAGTATATTTGTGTGCGTGAACGATAAGCATTAACTTAAAACCCTTTGTAGAACAGTGTGTGTGGAGCTGTGCTTGAGTGGTTCAAATCTTACCTGTCTGGGAGAACTTTCTCTGTCATGATAGGCGATCTGTCCTCCTCTTCATCAACCCCTCTGACCTCTGGCGTACCACAGGGATCTATTCTAGGGCCAGTCCTCTTCT
This sequence comes from Garcialebias charrua, assembly GCA_038048925.1. Lineage (NCBI taxonomy): Eukaryota > Metazoa > Chordata > Actinopteri > Cyprinodontiformes > Rivulidae > Garcialebias > Garcialebias charrua. The sequence continues at coordinate 11,845 of JBBPBX010043443.1, read as the reverse complement.
CTCTTTACATGCTGCCATTAGGATCAATCATTGCACGTCATAACCTGTCTTTTCACATGTATGCAGACGATTTACAAATCTATCTGCCAGTCACTCCCAACCCCTCACCCAGTTCAAACACTCTTGTCAACTGCTTAAATGACATTAAGCACTGGCTCTCTCAAAACTTCCTCCACCTAAACACAGATAAAACTGAATGCATTTTATTTAGTGCACCTGGTGACACCAGCAACATCCTTCCCAGTCCCAGTGTTGGTTTCCCCCTCCCCCACTTCAACCCGGTGGTCAGAAATCTTGGAGTGCAGCTTGACTCCAACTTAAAGTTTGATAAACAGATCAGTTCTGTTGTCAAGACCAGCTTCTTTCAGCTCCGACTGCTCTCCAAAGTCAAGTCATTTCTCAGCCGTGGTGATCTGGAGAAGGCCATCCATGCCTTTGTGACCTCCAGACTTGACTATTGTAATGCTTTGTATGTTGGTATTAATCAATCCTCCATCTCCCGTTTACAGCTTGTACAGAACTCTGCCGCGCGCTTTTTGACCAACACACGAAAATATGAACACATCACTCCTGTCCTGTCCTCTCTACACTGGCTCCCGGTTCAGTTCAGGATACAGTTCAAGCTGCTCCTGTTTGTTTTCAAAGCTCTGAATGGACTTGCTCCTCTGTACATCTCAGAACTTTTGAAAGCCCATCAGCCCGGCAGAGATTTACGCTCTGCCAGTCAACACCTGCTGGAGGTGCCTCGCTCAAGGTACAAACAATGGGGAGACCGGTCATTTTCTGTTGCCGGCCCAAAAGCCTGGAACAGCCTCCCCCTTGAGCTGCGTGCCACCTCTGATCTGACTCTGTTCAAAACCAGACTGAAGACCCACTTGTTCAAAAAAGCTTTCAGTGTGTAAAAAAGCTTTCAGTGTGTAACTTTTATTACTTTTGGTAGTTTAGTATGTAGCATTTTTTATTTCCATTGCCTTTTTATTTCCACTTGCTCAAATAAGCTTCCAGTGTGTAACTTTTATTACTTCTGGTATTTTAATATGTAACATTTTTTAATTTCCATTGCCTTTTTATTTCCACTTGTTCAAAAAAGCTTTCAGCGTGTAACTTTTATTACTTGTGTTATTTTAGTATGTAGCATTTTTTATTTCCATTGCTTCTTTTATTGCTGTTGTTTCTTATTCTATTTTCATTGATTTATTGTTCCAGTTTATTCATCTTTTTATCCTGTTAAGCACCTTGGTCAATGCAAGGCATTGTAGGAAGGTGCTATACAAATAAAGTTTATTAGTATTATTATTATTAACAGTGCTTTATTAAGTACTGTCCATTCCTTTGCATTAAATGACCAAAACTTCTGCCACATTTAAAATGGAGAACGCTTTGATGTACCGCTACAGCGGGCCAGCACGCTCAATAGGGCGTCTAGTATTTGAGGGGGGAACCCCCCACACCCCCCACCCCTTCCCGTTCTCTCCTGCCCTCCCCATTTCAATGGTTCACTCTAGCCGTTTTCGCATTGCACGGCCCTACCCAGTCCGGCTCGTCCCTGGTTGGCCCAGAGCCAGCCCTGGCCCGCCCCCGTTCATTACGCATTATGTGGAGAGCAAGCCTTGAAGTGGGTGGGGCGTTCTCTTGAAGTGGGTGGGGTGTTCACTTGACGTGGGTGGAGTGTTCTTGTGTGCGCGCTTACAGTGTTTTAAGAGAGGACACGCCGCTAAAAAATATTTGTTAGCTGAATATATATATTAGTGTTTCTGAGTTAAATTTTTGTTAATAACTGATTACAAATCAGCTTATGTTAGAACGTAAATAACACGAAGCGCGCACCCATTTCCACCTTTCAGCGCGACCTGAATGTCATTAAAATATAACTAATATTCTCTAACTCTTTTCCGTAGCCATGATTTTAAAATATAACTAATATTCTGTAACTCCTGCGTGTAGCCTGGATGTTACGTGGGACGAATCCTTTATAGGAAAAGTGGACTCCTAAAATAACAAATACGAGTCCGTGGCCGAGTGGTTAGGACGTTCGCCTGCAACTAATTTTATCTTGACCCGGGGAAGCGGGTTCGCGTCCCACCTGGTTCAAGTTATTTTACGTTTGTCTTTTATTGGAGAAAATAAAAGAAGGAGTTTGTGTTATGCCTGTGGTTAACACTAACTCCTTTATTTTCTCCAACAAAAGACAAACGTAAAATAACTTGAACCAGGTGGGACGCGAACCCGCTTCCCCGGGTCAAGATAAAATTAGTTGCAAGCGAACATCCTAACCACTCGGCCACGGACACGTATTTGGTATTTCAGGAGTCCACTTTTCCTATAAAGGATTTGCCCCACGTAACATCCAGGCTACACGCAGGAGTTACAGAATATTGGTTATATTCTAAAATCCTGGCTACGGAAAAGAGTTAGAGACTATTAGTTATATTTTAATGAAATTCAGCTCGCGCTGAAAGGCGGAAATGCTCTGTATGGATGCGCGCTTCGTGTTATTTACGTTCTAACATAAGCTGATTAGTAATCAGTTATTAACAAAAATTTAACTCAGAAAAACTAATTCAGCTAACAATTTTTTTAGGGGTTTCTGTAGTTAAATTTTAATGAAATTCTGCCCTCGCGCTGAGTCCAGCCCCTGCTGCGAACAACGAATCAAATGTGAGCAGTAAATGACGTCAAACTGGGCCGGGGAGTCCGGCCCGATCAGAACCATGGTGGAGATGGTTCCAAAACGAGGGCGGACCCGAGGAAAAAAAGGAAAATGTGAACACGCCGATCCCGGGTTAGAAGGCGGGGCGGGGCGGCCCGGGCCATTGAGGGCCGTGCAATGCGAAAACGGCTTGTGACTTGACAGCTTATATTCAAATGTGCTCATAGACCGTCAATTATGATAGTCACAATTATGGAGTGTCAATTATGTTAAATATTTGTTTTTACAGTATTATTCTACTGTCAATATAACATATACAGGAAGTTGTGATTTACTGTATAAAAAAATCTTCATTATTAAATACAACAGGCAGGAGAGTAGATGTGTTGTTTTCTGCAAACACATTATTTATGATACTGTCACCATGCAGAATTAGAGCTGACAAACTGTTGGAAGTTCACTACTTCTCATTACAATGTCTCTGATTACATTTTATAGATCTGCCTGCCAAAAGTAAGTTCCCTTGTAAACCTTGCACAGTCTTGTGACTTCCCGTATCGACTACTGCAACTCCCTTCTCTACGACCTCCCTAACAAATCTCTCCACAAGCTACAGATGGTCCAGAACTCAGCTGCCCGTGTCATCACTCAAACCTCCTACTATAACCACATCACTCCTGTCCTGCAGCAGCTCCACTGGCTCCCGGTTAAATCACGCATCATCTTCAAAATTCTACTTCTCACGTTCAAAGCTATCCACAACCTTGCCCCTCCTTATCTATCTGACCTCCTACAAATCTCCATCCCATCACGCTCTCTCAGATCCTCCTCTTCGCTACATCTCCATGTACCCTCTGCCCGCCTCTCCACCATGGGGAGCAGGGCCTTCACCTGCTCTGCCCCTCACCTCTGGAACGCTCTACCGCCAGACCTTCGAAACACCACCTCCCTTTCTCTGTTCAAGACAGCCCTGAAAACACATCTCTTTAGACTAGCTTATCATTAACTTTACTAAATGTATTTTTATTATTTTGCATTTTATAATCTTTATGTATTTTATATTTCAATTTGTCACTGATAATGTTTGAACTGTATTGGTTTGTTAAGTGTCCTTGGGTGTCCTGAAAGGCGCTTTTAAATAAAATGATTATTATTATTATTATTATTATTATTATAATTAATTCAATTTATAACGCACTTTTCATTACTGAAAATCTCAAAGTGCTACACATATATATTGAATGCTACACACATTCATAAACCGGTGGCGGCAGACTACCATGCAAGGTTCTTTCCAGTCCTACCGGGAGCAACTCAGGGTTAAATGTCTTGCCCAAGGACACAACGACACATAGTGCGGGTCCCGGGAGTCGAACCGCCAACTTTCCGATCGGGAGACGACTGCCATTACCACTACACCACAGCCGTTATTACTTGTTCGGTAATTTCATTGGTCAGATTTTTTTAAAACCTCTATTTATACAGTAGTCTCATCAATACACACTCTGATGGGGGGTGGTCATTGGTTTATTGTGGTTGGCTGCCTGTACGTGACCTCAGAGAGGGATTATGGGTAAAAGTGGTGTTTGTTGTTAGGCATTTCAGTTAGCTGTTTAGCATTGCTCTGATTAGTCTTTTATTCTTAGCTTAGTTTATGTGTTAGTTTGGGTTAGGTCATTCAGTAGAGTAATGATGAGTGAGGGGGTAGTTGTCATGAAGACCTGTGGGGTTCCCTCTGTCTGTGTGTTGAACAGGAAGATAAAGTCTATAAAGCACCATCATGGGGGTTGAATCTTAATCTACAACAAGAGCTGCACATCTCTCTCTGTAGCTGTGTGCTGTCACGCATGTTACAACGGGAACACCTACAGCTTATACACCGGCGCGGCTTAGATATGTACAAAATTATTATTATTATTATTTGTATGTGTGTGTGTGCAGCTTATATTCAAATGTGCTCTATAGACCGTGAATTATGGTAAATATCTGTTTTTACAGTATTATTCTACTGTCAATATAACATATACAGGAAGTTGTGATTTACTGTATAAAAAAATCTTCATTATTATATACAACAGGCAGGAGAGTAGATGTGTTGTTTTCTGCAAACACATTATTTATGATACTGTCACCATGCAGAATTAGAGCTGACAAACTGTTGGAAGTTCACTACTTCTCATTACAACGTCTCTGATTACATTTTACAGATCTGTCTGCCAGGAGTAAGTTCCCTTGTAAACCAGCCATTTTTTTTCCACACCCAGAGAAGAAACAGCAAGCAGCGACAAATAATAAATACATTAAAAAAACTCATGCTTACAAGTTGTAGCTTGGCTTGAACTGACAATCATGAAAAACGGACTAAATGAGCAGCTGTACTGCGGTTGTAAAATATAGAAGATAAATATCCACAAAAATAAATAGTAGAAGTAAAACATTCAACAAATGTGTTGTGCTGTTGTGCTGTAAGTAAAAGAATAATCTTCATGAAGTAGATCAAAAAGCTTTTAACTCAGCCTATCTGACAAGTGTGTAAAAATGACAAGAATCTTGTTCAGTTTTCTTTGTAAAATACTGTTGCCACTTCACTCATCATTCTGCAATTGTTCTTTCTTTCTGTTTGCCACACTGACTATAGGTTCTCATACGAAGACAGTCAAAGTCTTCATTTGTCTGTAGAAATCATTTTTACAGACACAGTTTGTTTTGCTTTACACCATCATGTTCTTTTTTTTATAAGCAGACAAAATCGGGTGACATGAAACCTAAAAATATTTTTGTCTGCATACACCTGAACTCAAGCAAGTACCGGTAAGTTGATTCTAGTGTTGCAGATTGTTGTAGACGATGTTCTGCTGAGTGAGCACAGCAGAATCAAATCCACCCTCTGCCATACAGAACATAATTTAACAAGAGCAGTGAGTTATATCACACGCACGTTTTCCAAAAGTTTTAAATATTAACAAGTTAGGAAAAAGACATTAGGCAGAAACTGTAAAGGTTTTAGGCGATGAAGTAGAAGTAATGATGCAGTGGTACTTTTTTCTTCAACAGATGAAAAAATCCAACAAATTTAAGTCAGGTCCTCTGGACGGTTTCTTTGTGTTGAAACATTTCACCTTTCATCCAAAGGACTTCATCAGTCCGAGGAACCACAACAAACTCAGTATTGTAAATAACACCTTCACATAGTGGGTAAACCAGTTTGATGGTGATAGATTGTTTCTGGAGTCCGCCCTCTCCCCTGTCGACTCCTCTAAGGCAGCCTACATTTTTTTGTTTACTATATTCCATAAACTATGTTTTAATTCAACAATGGATAGTTCTAACCAAGTCAAGTATAAGCAGTGGTGGGCATATGAACGCTAGGTAGCGCTAAAGCGCTAATCCGCTTACAGTGGACCTAAACTTTTTGTCAGCGTTTTTGTGAATTGACTAACTTTTATAATTCATAAGCGGATTTGTGCTATTTTTATTTAAAATGCAGTACCGCTAATAACTAATTATCTATCAGTAAAAACCAATAAACTTATTTACAAGCTCTTATGCTGCTTGTTTTACCTTTTTCCCCACCGTAAACAGCAGAGAGGAGGAAGGGTGTGAGGGGGAGGGGGGCAGAGCTGAGAACAGACTCGGATCTACCATGTAGGTAAATGCCTGGGGGTCCCATTTCAGCAGTGGCCCCGGCCCCGCCTCGCCCCGTGCAGTCACCTACATCACTAACATTGATCCTGCTTGTTAATGTACATTTAACATAAAAATAATTATAGTTACGATGAAAACGATCATTAAATACGCAATAAAAAAAACGGTCGATTTCTTTATCCCCCTACTAAAAATGGACTATTCCATCTTGACATCTTCCGGGTCACTCAGAGGTGAACTCGGGGGCTAATTCTGTGGCTACTGTTTGTGCTGGGTACTTGGATAAATCCGTAGAGAACCCCGCTGTTTCAAGCCAAATTAACGTGGCCGGATGATTTTATTGTGTGTTTTGTGTCGACCATTTGACGGTGAGTCGTTATTTTTATGTATTTTAGTTACTTTTCATTAAATCTGTTGACTACCTATAGACGCTAACTCTGTGTCTGCCTGTTGGTAGTGCTGGGTTACTAATGGATAAATCCGTAGAGAACCCCGCTGTTTCAAGCCAAATTAACGTGGCCGGATGATTTTATTGTGTGTTTTGTGTCGACCATTCGACGGCGAGTCGTTAGTTTCATGTATTTGGGTTACTTTTATGTATAAATGCGGTGGCGACACACCCGTGTATTTGAGATTTAAACGTGGTTTTAGGGATTAAAAGATCATTCTATTTTTTGTTAATTTCGTGGCCGAATAGAATATATGTACGTAAAGTATTAAATAAATCCTTTGATTTTTGTAATTTCATCCTTTTAGGATCATTTTTGTTACTTTTCAGTTGGCAGTGTAGTGCAAATATTGATAACGCTGCCGGCTATATATAAATATATATATATATATATATATATATATATATATATATATATATATATATATATATATATATATATATATATATATATATATATATATATATATATATATATATATATATATATATATATATATATATAATATAGAAATATATAAATAGCGGATTAGATTAGCTTCCCCTAATTTTCATAAGACATTTGTGCTTTTGAAATTGTGGACCTAAAAAAAATTAATAAGCATTTTAGAAATTGTGGAACTAATTTTTTAATTAGCGTTGCCCAGCTTTGAGTATAAGTAATTATAATTTTTTTTGTCTAATCCAAACCTGGGCAACACCATATTGTTCTCAGCTTAGGAAAAACTCTTGCAAGCAGGGCAAATTAAAACTGGCTGTGCCAAACAGGGCTGCACGGTTGATCACAGATTTCAGTGTTTTTTTTTAAAGTCAACTGAACATTTGCCTTTTTTATCCTAATTCTGTCTCCAGCTAGTACAACCACAGTGAGCCTAGTTACAGCCAACAAATGACTGACAGAAATCTCTAATGTTACCATTCAGCACATATGCCATGTATCCTCTAAAAGTCAGGGTGCTTGAACAATAAGGTGCATTCTTATGTAAAAGTTGTAAATCTACATATTTTTTTCATGCACCATTACAGCAGTGATGAGATGTGCTTTCAAATTTCTCGACTGGGTTTTAGTTTGGCTGCATGTGGCTGAAGAAATGTTTCTACTTAGTGTCAGTCTGGCCTCAGTGGGTTATGGTTTTCCACAGACAAAACCATTTCTAAATCCTTGGCTCTGAAGTTGCTATGTTTGTTAAATCTTTATTTCCCCCCAAAGTTGGAGCACAAATTTGACAACAGTGTCAGCTGTGTTCTAGGCTGAGATGAGTCAATTGGAACAATTATTGCTAGATTAGTCAGAATACATTAACAACATGGGTTTGTTTAGGAAAACATGTAACTTTATAGCAGAACTATATGTGCTGATCGTTGGAGAACTCCTCATATGCTGCGTAAAGATAAATCATATCTTATTTAGTGAATTTTTGAAAGTAACGGTAAAAGCAGTCTTGTGAAATTGTGAGATCATGCAATCTGTTGTTAAAGACACTCTGCCGCTGACACATTCAACTTTAGTCCAAAATCAGTAAAAGTAAGTTGTAGCCATTTTTGTGTTGATAAAGATCCATCTGTGGAAGTGGACTGACTCCACAAGTTAAAAGTGTCTGTGACATCATCTTTCTACTTTGCATAAAATGTTACAAGATATATATCTTGTATCATTCAACTATGTTCGTTTTTGCAAACAAAATGATAAATTAATGAAATTCCTTTCAAAGTGAGTTTAAAATTAAAAACCCTGTTTCTTCACGGGACGTCCGACTACACGTGAATGCAACATCTGTGACGTAGGAAGGAGGACCTTCAGTCTGCGTGCTAGGATAACTCATAACGTATTCTCTGCCAGATCGCCTTTTTTTTTGGTATAACTTGAAAAATGCCGTTATGTTGTGTTGCATTTGGGTGTTCTAATATCATCAGTGAACAAGCGAACCTTTTCACTTTCCCAAAAGATGAAATACTTCGTCAAGAATGGAATAAATAAAGCTGCCCCCCCCCCCCCGGAGCTCCCTCGCTTCCTGAAAAGGTAAGACTCAAATAAATACGGGTGCAGACCTAAATTAGAACCTGCTGTTTCTTGTTCATCTAACTTTCTGCTTCCCAAACTGAAGACAAATCGCTCAAATCTTCACTTAGATTGCTAAATTAGTTGTTGTATTTATTGTCTGCCATGAATATTTAAAAGGGGCGTTCTAAAGACGTTCTCCCTCCTACGTCACAGATGTTGCATTCGCGTGTAGTCGGACGTCCCGTGAAGAAACACGGTTTTTAATTTAAACTCACTTTGAAAGGAATTTTCATTAATTTATCATTTTGTTTGCAAAAATGAACATAGTTGAATGATACAAGATAAATACTGTATCTTGTAACATTTTATGCAAAGTAGAAAGATGATGTCACAGACACTTTAAACAGTTTTAGATATTATCCAGTGATTACTTCCAAAAAGTCTTATTAAAATCTATCACATGGCTCATGAGATGTTTTAGCAAGTGACAGACACACAAACATGTAAACAGTGAAACAGGCAAACGCATTATAACCTGCCTTTTGTCTTTCTTTAAAGAGGAACTAAACACAGGTTGAGACGGTAACTTCTCCCCCTAAGCAGATCCAAAATCACCCTCAAAATGGGCGTGTCGAGAGACAAGGAGGGGAGGAGGTAGAGTTGTGCTTTTGTTCACGCCTCCACCAGCAACAACCTAAAACAAATTAAACCTCTAGCCAACAACATACACCAAGCAACAACAAAGGATAAACATGTAGATGTATTTATCTATTCCACCCATTCCATCCAAAACCAAAGGCTTAAAAAAATGGGAAAAAAAGAAAACAAAACCGCTTGTCAGGAGTGAAATGTGGCACTTCCATATAAGGTATGAATGCTGCAGGACCTTCTCATCTCTGCAGGGGATTGGCTCTGCTTGAACCACTTCCGTGACGTCAGAGTGAGAAAACACTTCACAGTGAGAATCCTGGACCAATAAGAAAATTAAGGTGCAATCCCTCTGTTCAACCCATAGGGGTTACCGTAAACACGTTTTTAGACCAGGGTTTAGTTCCTCTTTAAAAATGTCTGCAAAATGGAGTTAGAACACAAATCTTTGGAGTTACGGTTCCAGATAAAACAAAGTGTGTTTAGAAATTTGTTTAGAAAGAAAAGATTTGCACTTCCGACAATGCAGTTTAGGTTTAGACAATTATGTACTCATGTTGGATCAATAAAACCAGCTTTGTTAGTCTCAAGTAACAAGCTTTAGGTAAACTGAGCTTTTTGGTTTATAATAGGCTATATGCCACGGACTTCCGTTTCAGCACTTCCGCATTCTTCACCCGTAAGACGCACTTCCGGTTTGCAGTCAACACGGTGTTAGCGATGGCGTTCTTCACGAGATCTCTGCAGGACTTGCCGACAGTCACTGTTAATAATGTCTACAGAATAATTCAGACCTTCTCTAAAGCGCCCACATCTAAGAAGGATAAAGGATTTAAGCTTTGTGTCCAACTACATAAATAAATATGAAGGTAAGTCGGTATTTGTTTTCAGTTCACCAAACTGCCTCATGTAGGCTAACACAGCTAACATAGTTAGCCTTGCTAATCTGTTGAGTAAACGTGTTTTGTCTGTACAATGTTTTCTTATTAACACAAATGTTAGTTTCAACAAGGAGGCAGGAGAAGTCACAGTTAGGGCTGAGTGTTTACAGTCCATGAGGAAGAGCCAGAAGCCCCACTGTTTGAGTCAAAGCCACCTGACAGTTCAGTTTCAAACAAGGAGGCAGGAGATTTAGAGCAGATTTAGAAACAAAAGTTATTTTAATTCAAGTTTGTGTACAAAAGTTGAGCTGAAGTCAAACCTGTTAAATCACTGTTTGTAGCAGGCCTTAATAAGAGATGTTTTCTTTCACTGCACAGGACACGGCAGGTGTTGGTGATGATGAGGGAACCCCTGGTCCATCCTAGATGTTTGTGAGACGTGGGAAGACACCACCGCTACAGCTCAAACATGAGGGAAGCAGTGAGGAGCTGAGATTGGATCCAAATACAAACAAGTTGTTCCACTGAGGCACTGTAATCTGACTGATTACATGTTTTTAAATCTCCAAAAGCAGTCGAGGAAGCTGGGAGTTAGTCAGAAGATGTAATAATAATAATATAATTTAAACAGTGTTTAAATATTGTGCCTCATTTAGCTTGACTCATACGTTTTGTACAGTAATGTAACATTATCATCAAATTTCTTTTTAATAAAATGGCTAAAACGACTCTAAGCCTGTCTTAAACCAAAATACAGTACACATTTTTTTTGGGTGATAATACATCAATGAAGACAAAAGTCAGAATGTTTTGAACATTTTATTTTCTTACAAGTAGTAAGTAGTGTGACTGTAGTGTCAGGGTAGTCCTTGAAGTCTGCAGGTAGATTTTTATGTATCTGCTCTTCAGGTAGAGCCGAGTACTGTCAATAAAAAGTTGCTGTGAAAATCCGTCTGACCGTGGACTGATGGACACCGTACGGGTCAGCAAGGTCCCGTTGCTTTGATCCAAGGTCAAGGTCATTTAAGAACAGGAAGAACTCAACGGGCTGCAGGGTATGAGTTGACGGGGTGGTGTGGTTAAATAATCAATAAATAACACTGAACAACTGGTAATAACTAATAATTAAATCTCAATGTCACTACAGTACTTGTGCAATAACCTGTCACACAACCTGTGTAATGTTGATTATGTGCATACATATATATGCACATAAAGTTTTAAATATATATATATATATATATATATATATATATATATATATATATATATATATATATATATATATATAAATATAACACATATATATAATAATATATTATTATATATACTGTATGTGTATATATTTATATATATATATTTAAAACTTTATGTGCATGTTAGCTTATATTACTAGCTTGAAATACTTGCAGTAGTTAATTCAAATTCATCCTGCTGCATTGTTATATCCGTCTCTCTTCAGGACTTTGTGAATATTATAATTACTTTTTCACTGTGCATGCTTTTAGTATACATACAGTAGTTTGTTCTTTGATTTTTAGCAAGTCAAATCTGCTCTTCTCATCCTGAGC
>JBBPBX010043441.1:0-15282 GCA_038048925.1 Garcialebias charrua | reverse complement strand
AAAGCACCAGAATAAAATGACACTCCCAAAAGTGTTATATTAATATTAGAACAACCTACAGGGTTGTATAGACAGGATGACATGTTCAAAAAAACATTTTCCTAAATTACCAACAATTATTAAACTTAAAAGACAATGATGAGCTCCAGGCAGGCAGTTTTTCTTTATCTTGCATTCCTGTGTGCTTTTTAGGCTTCACTTGTCCCATGAACTGCCAAGCTTTGCTCCACATTCACTGATTTATGGGAACCCAGGGAGTTGGGATAAATGAGAATGAGGCAAATGAGAGCGTAAATCATCATCATCACAAGTAACTCTGGTATCATTTAAACAGCAGCCAAACCGTTGGTGGAGGCAAAAGGGAAATCCGTAAAGGGGTTAGAAAAATGAGAACTGTGAGAAAAAGTAGGGAGACAAAATATGACCAGTAAGATAATACTACTATGATTAGTCATGCCATGTTCTTCTAAAATTACCCCACATGCCCTGTACACAACCTCTCCAGGAAACCATAAAAGGATTCCTCTCTTTGTTTTTATTAAGAATTTTATCAAGATGAGTGCTTTTGGACTGATTGTTTTTGTCACTAACAGAGATAATTATGTTCTAACAACATGTTACTCGGAATATATGAAGTTCATACTGTTTTGTGAGCCATGTTCTTGTTGGAAAGAATTATTTGGTCAGACAAGTAAAAAAAATGCACCCAATCACCCAATCACAGTACGGTACTAACAAACCTGTACTTGTATTTATGCTCCCTATGTATTTTATGATATAATGGGTGGGTAGCACGGTGGCGCAGCTGGTAGAGCTGCTGCCTCTTCGCGAGCATGTTATCCTGGTTCAAATCCTGGTCCAGGGGCCTTTCTGGGTGGAGTCTGTATGTTCTCTCCGTGCATGAGTGGGTTTTCTCTGGGTACTTCAGTTTCCTCCTACAGACCAAAAATATGCATGTTAGGCTAATTGGTAACTCTAAAATTGTCCCTAAAGGTGTGAGGGAGAGAGTGAATGGTTGTTTGTCTCGTTTGATTCTATGTGGCCCTGTGATGGGCTTGATACTGGGTGTACCCCACCTCTCTCACTGTGACTGCTGGACATGGGCACCAGCGACCCCGACGATCCAAAAAAGGAAGAAGTGGGTAAAGAGGATGGATGGATGGATATACTGTAATGGGCACTAACTACCAGATTTATACTATTTATGAGGGGGGGGATCAGACAAGGAGTACTGTATCTCAACTTGCCAGGTAATATGCTGTAGTTAGTACTTAAATATTTTGTTGGTTATCTGACACTTGCATGTTGATCCTCCGTTTCTAGTTTGCAACTGATTTTTAAATGAAATCTTTGAAAGACCTACAAATAGAAAGCAAAAGTGAAATAACATGATTATTTCATGCTGCTGTATTCATTCATTCATACTCATCCGCAAAAACTTGTGCTGCTGCTGTTGGGTGTATTGTTTTGCACTATCAGGGACTGGCGTGTGTCTTGGGTCTTTTGGCATACCGTTTGCATTCATTTGGCATTGGTTTGGCGTTTGTTTGTATATCTTGGTTTATATTTAAGATCCTTATTTACTTTCTTTTACACTTTATATTTTGGCTATTGTTGAATGTAACTGGGACCCTGTGTACACAATTTCATTCCACCTCGTGTATGTGCTGCGAATGACAACAAAGAAACTTGACCTTGAAAGTTCTTTGATGAAAATCATGTAAAACAAATAAACACAGTAAAGACTAATCTTTAACATATTTACTGTATAAAACAAGGTTGAGCCTAAAAGATAGATACTTACCAACAATTCATAGTCAAGCTGCAAATAAGTTCAGAATAAAACTTTACTGTTGTTTTTTTGTTTTTGTTTCATGAGTTATTGAGTGCAATTTGTGTCTGAACCTCCAAACCCAAACCCAAACCCAGCATATAGAAGTCATGAGTGAACTCGTGTTTCCACCATGGTCCCTAAAGAATTATCTGTAAATGAAATACCTTTAAAGATTATGAGTGTTATCTTGTACATCTGGCTCTGATTTTAGTTGATATTATCATTGTTTTATGTTGTTGTTATTTAATCATTGATTTTACTTGATTTTATCACTTGTTTTTATTTGATCATTGATTTTAGTTGCACCTTGTAGCACTTTGAGATTTTTGTTAATGAAAAGTGCGTTACAAATTAAATTCATTATTATTATTATTGCACATGGAACCATGTTCTGTTTTTGACCTTTACAAACAATTTAACAATATCGTATTTGCCAGTTTGTAAAAAGGAGCATAGCATGTCTTTATTACGATTTAAAAAAAAAAACCTGAAGGGAAATTTGTCATGTTTTCTGCTGTAAATATAATTTTGCAGGGGAACTAGGAGCAGGACAGAGCTCACACTGCATCCACCACCAAGGCCACATTTGAAACTCACACTGTCAACTGCAAGCCTGCAAATTAATTTAGCGAGAGACATGCAAACTATCTTCCAAGGAAGTCAGAGAGTCAGAGTCAGAGTCAGAGAGTCTTTATTGTCATTTGCACCGCATGTGGTACATGTGATGAAAACGAGATTATGTACACGGGGTCCCAGTTACATCCAACAACAAATGCAAGAGAAAAACAGTAATAACATCTAGAATTAACTAAGAAAAACATCAACTAGTAATACACTAAGCCTAATATAGTGGGAATAAACAGCAGCACGAACATGAGTTTGTATGAGCAGATGGTCACAGATGAACACAGATGAACACAGCAACAAGAAAACAGATCAGCATCAGCATGATGTGATATTTTGCAGTGTTTATTTTTTATTTTATTTTTATTTATTCATGAGTCTAACAGCCTCAGGGTAGAAGCTGTTCCTCAGTCTAGTGGTTCTACACTTGATGCTCCTCAACCTCCGTCCTGAGGGGAGTGGGGCAAAGAGTGAGTGTGCTGGATGAGTGAGGTCTTTCATGATGCAGGTGGCTCTTTTCCTGCATCTGGAGGTGTAAATGTCTGTGATGGTGGGGAGACTGACTCCAACAGACTTCTGTGCAGCCTTCACCACTCTCTGTAGAGCTTTCCTCTCTTCAACTGTGCAGCCTCCATGCCACACGTTGATGCTGGAGCACAGGACGCTCTCCACTGCACACCTGTAGAACGAGGTGAGAACTGGGCTGCTCAGACCAGCACGTCTCAGCCGTCTGAGGAAGTAGAGTCTCTGATGACCTTTCTTGATCAGGCTGGTGGTGTTGTTGCTCCAGCTGAGGTTATCATTCATGTGTACACCCAAGTATTTGTAGCTGGAGACCACTTCCACTGCAGACCCACCTATTTTCAGTGGGGCATGGGTGTGTTTGTTCCTTCTGAAGTCCACAATCATCTCCTTTGTCTTCTTCACATTCATGTGAAGATTATTCTCTTTGCACCAGCTCTCCAGGTGTTCCACCTCCTGTCTGTAGCTGGACTCATCATTGTTTGTGATGCATCCCACCACCGCTGTATCATCTGCAAACTTAACAATATGACAGCCTGGAAGTGTGGCTGTACAATCATATGTGAGCAGAGTGAACAGAAGGGGGCTCAGCACACATCCCTGAGGAGAGCCAGTGCTGAGGGTTATGGTGGAGGAGGAGAAGTTGTGGATCTTCACGGACTGTGGTCTGTCTGTTAAGAAGTCTAGTACCCAGTTACAAATAGAGGGGCTTAGTCCAAGTGTAGATAGTTTGTCTATCAGAGTTTGGGGGATCATGGTGTTGAAGGCAGATGTGAAGTCCACAAAGAGCAGACGCACGTATGAGTCCTTCTGATCCAGGTGGGTGAGAGCAGTGTGGACCACGGAAGAAATGGCGTCCTCTGTTGATCGGTTCTCACGGTATGCGTATTGATGAGGGTCCTCGTTGATGTTGACGGTTGCCTTGATGTGGGACATGACCAGTTTCTCAAAACATTTAGCGACTATCGGGGTGAGGGCCACTGGTCTATAGTCATTCAGACCAGTCACTGTGGAGCTCTTTGGGACTGGGATGATGGTCGCGGTCTTCAGGCAGGTGGGAACTGACTCCAGTGCAAGTGAGGTGGTGAAGATGTCAGCCAGCACCTCACAGAGCTGGTCCGCACATTCCTTCAGAACTTTCCCTGGGATGTTGTCTGGTCCGGTTGCTTTATGAGGATTAATCTTTCTGAGACTGCCTCTCACTTCTGCTGCGGTCACTCTGAGATGCTCTTCATCTGGTGATGAGGTGAGTCTGGTGCTAGCTGGTCTGTTTGGATCATCAAAACGTGCATAAAACTTATTGAGGGCATCAGGCAGAGATGGGTCCCTGGGGCATTGTTTGTTCTTGCCTTTGTAATCTGTTATGCATTTAATACCCTTCCACATGCTCCGTGGGTCTTGTGAGGTGACGCCTAATTAGAACCAAACAAGTCAGAGAGACATGCAAAGAAATATTGCACCTTACGTCAGAAGTCAAATTCATTATTTATTTTACTCCTTTCAGTTTTACTCTTTCCCTTTTGACTTGGAAATGCCGAAAAACAAAACAAAACACCACCCTGCAGACTCCCTGCTTACACACGACAGGCCTGCAGTGACAAGTTGCCTCTGTTTTTGGTTGTTGTTTTCATTTTGTAATCTTTATGTGATTCATCAAAATCATAACTACCGTACATGCACAGATAAAAATCCAACTACCACCACGAGTTTTAAAGTTTGCGTGAGGTATTTTAGTGACTTTGTTGACTAGCAACATTTTATTTTCAGCCAGCATGGCACTGTACGCTATGGCCAAACATCGCGTGTTAAGTTTAGCTTGTTTGAAACACTTTATTTAAATAAAGAAAAAAAGAAAAACAAAAGTATTGTGGGTTGTTCAGTTATGAGAGTCTAAAATTAATTTGTGCGGCCACGTTCACTTAAAAATACTCTATATTTTCCCCTGCAATCCTTCCAAACAAGCCATACTGCCTATTTTTATTGTTATTCTGAAAGTTAAAAGTTCAGTTGACATAATCTGTCCCTCTGTCTGCTTTCTTTGTGTTTCTGTGTCTTTGTTTCCCTTTTCTGCTCCGTGAATTGTCATTATGTTCCTTGCCATTCTTCACCCACTCCTCAGCCTGTCTCTCATGCACTTATCACTCACACCACTTTGCAATTACGGTACTGTAGTATCATCCCAGGTAATTGTTGGAGAAAGTACTCAAACACTGTACTTAAGTAAAAGTACAAATAAACAGACAAAAATGTACTCTAGTAAAAGTAGAAGTACCATATTCATGTTTTTACTTAAGTAAAAGTAAATAAGTACTTGCTTTTAAAAATACTTAAAGTATTAAAGTAAAAGTACTTGCTGAATGTATTACCTAATGATATGGTCTACAGTATAATTAAGTGTGCATACTGTATGTATATTTTCTGTATTACATAATAGTGCTGAGCCATTTTAATGAACAATGCTGCAGATACATGAAAAATGTACCTAAGTACAGTAATAAAGTACTTGTACTTAGTTACATCCCACCACTGTCCCAGATGCACTCAGCTCTCACTCTCCCTCAGCCTTATTTAAACCTCTCCTCTGCACCACTCAGCCATCCGCTCATTGCTCTGTGACGTCCCAGTCCTCTTCTGTTCCTCCTGTTTTGCCCGATGATCAGTTTTTGTCCTGTCCCAGTTCATCTGATGATGTTCTGTTCCTGCTCACCTGATAACCTTTTTCTGCCATGTACCTGTTCGCACCTCATTTGTGTAAGTTTTTGCTGTCTTTGTTTTTGAGTTAAATAATTTTATTTAAATTCTACCTCCTTGTCAGCGTGCAAATGGGCCTGAAATATGATTTTGATATCAATAAACATGTTAATACATTATGGAAGAGTGAGTTCTAGTTTCTTTTTTTATATGACTAACATTGCACAGTCTGACCATGGTGTGAACTTGCTGGGAGATCCTCTGACATTAACTTTTCCAGTTATCATACTAACAGGCCTACTGTTTAAAATATAACTTGTTGGTTTTTGCAGTTTCCCTTTAGTATTGTGTTGTCTCATCTTGGAGTAAACTTAACTGTGCTGTCTACTCCTTTGTAGATTAACATCTGTCTTGAGTGATTTTCATGTGTGAATAACTTTAAAAATCATAGACTCCAAATAGCTTTGGAATGGTGCTAAATAAAAGAAAAAAGTTTGATATGCATCAATTGTTTTTTCATTAATTTCATTCAACCTTTATTTAAACAGATGTCACATTGAGCCTCGAAGACTCGTTTACAAGTGAGATCTGTTGGACAGACAATAAAAGTGGTGAAAAATGATACATAGAGTTTGGAGACAAAAACATTTCCTAACACATTTTTGACCTCTATTTGAAGGTCAAAAATGTGGTAATAAAAAAATTTCTTGCACATATTGACGTCGACATTATGCAGAGGGGGTGTGGTGGGGGACTCAAAGACGGTGAGCAGCCAGCCCGCAGAGGCACTGCAGAGTTCTGCCGAGGATGGCCAGAGGCAGATCCAGAGTTCTGAAATGATGACAGAATGTTTATTCAGCTGGGTTTCTCTGAAAAGTCAGTGGAATTCCTCTGTAGAAGGATTGGGAGGGTGAGAGCGTCAGGTTTACAAAACTTCTCCAGGCGTGTTGAGATAAGACAGCCTGTCAAGGCCAGTCAAGGAGCCGAATGTCAGATAAGCACAATTGTTTTGGGGACAGGCAGAACTTTAATGACATCTACCTTCAGTCTGTGTTGGTCCACTCGCTTCCAAAATGTCCAAATTAAAATGACCATACCAATGGAACGTGCCTGAGAAAATCCCAGAGATCTAATCCATTCAGCCAAAAGTCTGGGTTCAAGAGACATGAACCAAGACATCATGCCTGACCAGATCCAAATTTGCTGCCAACATCTTTCTTGTGCGTTGATAGACCAGGAACCAGCCAAATCCAAAAAGCAGGAACCAGTTATCATGAATCCAATTAAATATGTGTCCTTAAGATCCACAGATGACAGCAGAGATAGACACGTCATCAGGTCTTCCAAGTCGATGAGATATCCAGCTGTGTGCATGCCAACAGGGCAAATCGGCTCGCCTACAGCCTGTCTTCTCTTTAATAATAATAATAATAATGAATTCAATTTATAACGCACTTTTCATTAGTGAAAATCTCAAAGTGCTACACACATTGAATGCTACACACATTCATACACCGGTAGCGGCAGACTACCATGCAAGGTGCTTTCCAGTCCTACCGGGAGCAACTCGGGGTTAAGTGTCTTGCCCAAGGACACAACGACACATGGTGTAGGGAACCGGGATTCGAACCACCAACCTTCCGATCGGGGGACGACTGCCATTACCACTAAGCCACGGCCGCCCTTTAAAGAAATGTTATCAGTTGTGTTGAGGGACCAACTGACCAAATTGAAGTCCATAGTTATGATTCGGAAGATTTTGTAGAAGAGAACAGTTTCACAGACAAGACAAAGCAAAAGCAAAGCGGAGACTGAGAGGAGACGTCCGACCTTGAGAAGAGCAAGTGTTGAATTTTTGCTTTTCAAATGTTATTAGATGGACTTCCTCCTTGGCATGTTTTTAAATGCCAATAACTGCTTCAGGCAAAAATAAATAAAAACAATTAAAAAGAAAGAAAAACAGCCATATGAATGTTTTACAGTTGCAGTCTTATAATATTCAGTAAACGAAACACATTTGATTAATTACACACTTATTTCTATTCAATGGTGGCAGTACGTGTGCAAGTTTTTCCTGGGTTGGAATTTTGGCTTGGGTTTTGTGAAGCAAATATTGACATTGTGTACCAAGATACACAGATGTTTACCTCAAGCTGCATTTCCTTGATTTTAATTGAAGACCAGATTAGAATTTTATTTATTTATTGGTAGTAAAATGTTAAACCCTAACACTTGAAGATGCTGCATCCTGTACCAAGATACACAGATGTTTACCTCAAGCTGCATTTCCTTGATTTTAATTGAAGACCAGATTAGAATTTTATTTATTTATTGGTAGTAAAATGTTAAACCCTAACACTTGAAGATGCTGCATCCTGTTTTTCACCATAACTGTAAATGACGTACTTGTCATGGAACCAACTTGTCCATAATCCACAACACATGATCCAACTGTCATTTATTTTGATGAAGTGTGACTTTTTCTCTGGAAATCCCTTCTAACCGACGCTAACCTCAAAGTTTTTATGTACATCTGTATCATCATCATCAGGTACATGATGTTTGCAGTTTGTGTATACTGTATAAGGGTCCATTCACCCAGAATATGCAAACACAGAGTGTATGCAAACATAAATGCATACACACGCACACAAACACACAAGTCCCTGCACATGCCCTCCTGTGACTTTCCTTCCTGAGTTGCTTTTGCCTGACAGTGCCTGCCCCAATTTGGGATTATAAAGGAAAATGGTAGTGGGGTGTGGGGAGGTTGTCCAGGGGAGGGGTGACAAGGTTTAAGGCCAGGGCTAGTAGGGAGAGTCAGAAAAGGGGCAGAGGATTAGACTCACTGAGCTTCATTAACCTCAATGTTTACACAAGCTGATCTCTTGCAATGAGACCTTTTTTTTTTCTCTCACAAGTGTCCACTTTGAGAGAATGCTGTCCCATTTCTCCATTGCCTATATTCAGCCAAGGCAGTCCAAACGTCCTGCCTTAGAGTCAAAAAGGATGATGGAGGAGCTGCAGTGAAGATACAAAGTAAACTTTTTAAATATATCTAAAAAAGCTAAGTCTGGTCCTCTGGACATTCAAAAAATAAAACAAAACAAAGCAAAAAAAATGTAGAAACGTTTCGTCTTTCGTCCGAAAGACTTCCTCAGTCTGAGTTGCTGTGTTCAGCTCAGTCTTATAAATAGCACCCTCCCACAGTGTTGCACAACCAGTTGGCTGATGACAGCCTGAAACCAGTTGCTCACATGATCAAGGAGGGCCATCAGCTTAACAATGGATCATTAGCACCCTGATGGTTGTTTGCTATTCACAGAGGGCTTTTTAAATATAGTTTTTAATTTTGGTGATACCAGCCCTTTGTTATGTAACGTGTGTAAATTATCTTGTAAAAATGACACAAAAATCAACTTGGTCTAATCTAAAATTAAAAACAATGTTGCAGATAAGGAAAATAATGTAGTGTGATCTCATCTTAAAATGAGATTTTTTTTTTTTGCCATTTAATGACATACATGTATTAATAGTATGGGGAGTGGTGGCACAGAGGTTAGAGAAGGTGGGCCTGTGATCTGAAAGTCATTGGTTGAAACGCTAGAAGCAGGAGGGAACCTTACACAGCTCCAGTGAATGCCCCTTTTCCACTTGGTGGCGCGGGTCGGTTGTGACGTCATATTTGTGTGCCAAACGCGCGTTGGACACCATTTCCACCTCACATATGAGCCGCGCCGCACCAAGATTCTGGACTGATTTCAGAGCAGGGTTGAGGCGAGCTGGAAGCGAGCTGTGGGGAGGAGGCTGGACTGGAGTTTGAGGAAGTGGCTGCGGCGAGGGAACAAACACGGAAGGACTTTACAAGATTAACACGGAAAAAACAATTATTTGTATTTAAAATTATAGCAAAGATGTGTCTTAAGCTGAACTATTCCTTAATAATTTCATGTTGTGGTCAAAACGGCAGGATTTTAAAAAGTAGTTTCGCCATGTGCACGCGCGCACGCACGTGAGCCGGCTTTATTTCTATATAATGTAGCTAAATAAACGCTTTAAAAATATATTTCTTAGCTGACGTTATATCAAGAGGGTGCTTGAGCTGAACAGGTCCTTAATAATTTCACGTTGTGGTCAAATCAGCTGGATTTAACAAAGTAGGTCAACACGTGCATGTCACATGCATGCGCGGGTGCGGTCGATCGGCGTTCTTTCTTTTAAATGTAGCTAAATAAAAGTTTAAAAATTATATTTCAAAGCTGGCTTTCTATCACGAGGGTTCCTCAGGTGAACAATTCCTTAATAATGTCACGTTGTGGTCAAATAAGCTGGATTTAAATTGATTTGTTTTGACTACTTCCAAACCTGTCACATGTGCTACGAAAATAAATTATAAAAAAATCGAATTTTAATTCAAATAACTCCAACAGCTTACAGTGTGTACATGAACATCTTGTGATTACACTGTTAGTTTGAAAAATATCTGCTTAGTGGTTTCTGAGATATTTGATATGTGTTAAATACTAGTAGAAAAATTAGAAGCTAGGTCGACACACTTATGTCTATAAAAAAAATCGAAATTTAATTCAAATAACTTCAACAGCTTACAGTGTGTACATGAACATCTTGTGATTACACTGTGTTAGTTTGAAAAATATCTGCTTTGTAGTTTCTGAGATATTTGATATATGTATATATATATCTTATATATATCTTATAAAATATATCTACATATAAAAACGTATCTAGACTGAATTACCGGTAACCATCCATCCATCCATCCATCCATTTTCGTCCGCTTATCCGGGGTCGGGTCGCGGGGGTAGCAGCCTAAGTAGGGAGGCCCAGACTTCCCTCTCCCCAGCCACTTGGAGCAGCTCCTCTGGGGGAATCCCAAGGCGTTCCCAGGCCAGCCGAGAAACATAGTCCCTCCAGCGTGTCCTGGGTCTTCCTCTGGGTCTCCTCCCGGTGGGACATGCCCGGAACACCTCACCAGGGAGGCGTCCAGGAGGCATCCTAACCAGATGCCCGAGCCACCTCAACTGGCTCCTCTCGATGTGGAGAAGCAGCGGCTCTACTCCGAGTCCCTCCCGGATGACTGAGCTTCTCACCCTATCTCTAAGGGAGAGTCCAGACACCCTGCGGAGAAAACTCATTTCAGCCGCTTGTATCCGAGATCTCGTTCTTTCGGTCACAACCCAAAGCTCATGACCATAGATGAGGGTGGGAACGTAGATCGATCGGTAAATTGAGAGCTTTGCCTTTCGACTCAGCTCTCTCTTCACCACGACAGACCGGTACAGCGCCCGCTTCACTGCGGATGCTGCACCTATCCGCCTATCGATCTCACGCTCCAGTTTTCCCTCATTCGTGAACAAGACCCCGAGATACTTAAACTCCTCCAAATCCGAGGCCATGGTCTTGAGCCAGAAAAGGGTAGCATGCCCTCTCCGGGTCGGGGAGGAGGTCCTGCCCCAAGTGGAGGAGTTTAAGTACCGGTAACCATGTTTTTCTTTTTTTACAGTTAAGAGAAAGAAGTCAACACCAGAATTTATCAACTTGTGTCTTCTGGAGGAAGCCCATGAGACAACGGGAAAAAAATCATTTTGGTGGATGCAGTATTTTTGTGCTTTTTTCACTTCTTAGTTTTCATAATAAACATTTTTTTCTTAAGTGGTGTCATTGAACAATAATTTCCTAAACATATTTTACAATGTTAAGTGTGTACAGTATAGTGTTTGTTTAAAAACATACTGGAAGTTAAGAATATTTTCCATTTGCATTTGACCTTTAAAGAATCATAAGAAAAAGATTATTAGATTTGAACAGCCCTCCATCCATCCATCCATCCATCCATCCTTCCTGATGTCGTGTCATGGGTAGTGCAGCAGCTTTTGCCAGGATGCACAGACGTCAACATGAACCCATCCATCCATCCTTCCTGATGTCGGGTCGTGGTGCAGCAGCTTTTCCCAGGATGCACAGACGTAAACATGAACCCATCCATCCTTCCTGATGTCGGGTCATGGGTAGTGCAGCAGCTTTTCCCAGGATGCACAGACGTCAACATGAACCCATCCATCCATCCATCCTTCCTGATGTCGGGTCATGAGTAGTGCAGCAGCTTTTCCCAGGATGCACAGACGTCAACATGAACCCATCCATCCATCCTTCCTGATGTCAGGTCATGGGTAGTGCAGCAGCTTTTCCCAGGATGCACAGACGTCAACATGAACCCATCCATCCATCCTTCCTGATGTCGGGTCGTGGGTGCAGCAGCTTTTCCCAGGATGCACAGACGTCAACATGAACCCATCCATCCATCCATCCATCCATCCTTCCTGATGTCGGATCGTGAGTGCAGCAGCTTTTCCCAGGATGCACAGATGTCAACATCAACCCCGATGAAGCTGTTCTTGAATGCCCAAACGAGTTTCCTGATCAACAAACATTTAATTATTAATACTTTGTTTTTACGTTTAAAGAAACACACTTTTAATGTTTAAGGGACAGTTTAAACCAAATTATCCATTTGCATTTGACTTTGAATTATCCCTAACAAAATATTACCGTTAAAATTTAATGAAATACTAACCTTTAATATTACAGGGCCAATTGAAACCTAATTAATTCCTAATCTGTACCTTACTGTAAAAATAGTTTAACTGATTACAGGGCAGTGCGATCGATGTGTTAAGCAATTTTAACAGGAACCTTGTGCATATATGAGAATAATCTTTATTATAAAGAAACAAAATGGAAAACACATGGGTTTAAAACAAGCTGAAAAGGCAATAAAGTAAGATTAGAGCATTAAATAGCTCAAGGGACATTACCGCCACCAGGTGGTGAGACAAGGTCCTGCAGGGTGTTCTTCTTCTAACGTTTAGTGGTGGCTAGTAAATAGCTTGAGGTAACACTACCGCCACCATCTGGTAAGACGAGTAGGATTCTGGACCCCGCCCACAGAAGTGTAATGGAAAAACAATACCGGTACATGTGAGCCGAGCCGAACTGAACCAAACTGATCCGAACAGTGCCAGCAAGTGGAAAAGGGGCATTGAAGATCTGAGTGAAGATGGGGGGCCAGTTGGTCAGCGCAGGATTTCAGTCAGAAAGGGGAACTATCATCAGGTCCTGGAGATTTACTGGTCTTCTTACATTGAAAGTACATATTTACATCTGTCTCTGTGATATTTAATGCTGGCAGGTGGTCAGAAGGGAGAAGGGAGGTAGTTGTAGAGTTGTGGTGTGGGGGTGTAGGTGGTCTATTCTGTTTTTTAAGTATAATGAACATAATTTCTCAGTGCAGCCAGGGGGCAGAAGGGGTCCATTTTGGTCACCTCAGGATTCTGTCTCTGCTATTTGCAAATAATGTGGTGCTGCTGAGACGATTTTGACAAAATTTTCTGGAGTGGTTCTTTCACTAGAATGGTTCACAGCCAAATGTGAAGAAAATGGAATGAAGTTCAGCTCCTTCAAATCTGAGACCATGGTCCTCACTTGGAAAAGGTTGTACTGCCTTATTCTGGTGGTGCTGCCTCAGGTGTAGAAGTTTAATTATCTTGGGGTTTTGTTCACAAGAGAGAAAAGAATGGGAGGTGGACAGATAAGTGTGGCTTCCACAGTATTGCACACTGGTCCATTGGGTTGAAGAGGGAGCTGAACTGCAAGGCACATTTTTGTTTCTGCTACATTCTTACCCTCATCTATGATCGCTATTTCTGGATAGTAACCAAAATAACAGGATCTCATTCACAATTTATTTTCTCTGCATTTTGGCTTCGATCTTCCTTAGAGATAGGGTGAGAAGTTTAGTTCTCTATAAAGGCTTAAAGTAATACTGCTGCTCCTTCACATTGAGAACAGACAGATAAGTTGGTTTGAGCATCTGGTAAGGGTTCTGCTCAAAAACATCCTTTTGGGTTCTGAACCTGATAGCAGAACTACAGATTGATGGATGGCTGGATGGTTGGTTGGTTGGTTGGTTGGTTGGTTGGTTGGTTGGTTGGTTGGTTGGTTGGTTGGTTTGAGTTGGTTGGGTTGGTTTGGTTGGTTTGTTTGAGTTGGTTGGTTTGGTTGGTTTGTTTGAGTTGGTTGGGTTGGTTTGTTTGAGACACGTGCTTATTCAAGGAAAGTGAAATATGTAACCAGCAGTGAATTCTGCTTTTTCACTATGTAAAAAAATGAAGAAAGAAAGAAAGAAATCTGTTAAACTTAACATGTTTAATCATGGCATTTATTAAAAAAACATTGAAAATTAATATAAAATATAGTCATTGGGGACTGAAGGTTTTTGAGAGATGTTATGCGGATTCTGAAATAAGTTTTTCTTGCATGTCTACCACAGGTAGAAATAGAATATTGTGGAAAAGTTAAATTTTTTTTCACACATTTCAGAAAGTGAAACTCAAATATTACATAGATTTATTACACATCCATCCATCCATCCATCCATTATCTTTAGCCACTTTTTCCTTTTTGGGTTGCGGGAGTTACTGGTGCCCATATCCAGCAGTCACTGTGCGAGAGGCGGTGGACACCCTGGACATGTCGCAAGTCCCTCCCAGGGATGATTTATTACACAGAGTGAAATATTTCAAGCCTTTATGGGCCAGTGGGACAGTGGACAGGTGTCAAGTCTTGGCACCAGCCCACACTGCCAACGATACCAAACACTGGCTGTGTATTATTCTAATTTTCTGAGACACTGATTTTTTTTATTTTTTTTTTGTAAGTCATACCGGTAATCATTAAAATACACAAAATAAAGGCTTTAAATATTCCACTCTATGTAATGAATCTATATACAGTAATAATAAGTTTCACTTTCTGAAATTATTGACCATAAACTCAGTGCTGGGCAGCGCTAATCCAAAAATTAGTTCCGCTATTTCTAAAGCACTTATTGATTTATTTAGGTCCGCAATTTCAAAAGCACTTATGTATTAGCAATGCTAGCGGATGCTAATGCTAACACGCTAACCGCCATTTTGAAGAGGGCAAATGCGAAATACTTTTTTAAATCCAGCAGATTTGACCATTTGAACCGGTTAAGCTCAGAAAAACCTTGTGCTACTGACTTTATAGCACAAGGTTTTTCTGAGCTTAACCGGTTCAAATGGTCAAATCTGCTGGATTTAAAAAAGTATTTCGCATTTGCCCTCTTCAAAATGGCGGCCGCAAATGGCGAAATACTTTTTTTAATCCAGCAGATTTGACCATTTGAACCGGTTAAGCTCAGAAAAACCTTGTGCTATAAAGTCAGCTAAGAAATATATTTTTCTCAGCAAAGAAATAATTGTTTTTACCGTGTTTTCATGGAAAGTCCTTATCTTCTGTGGCCGTCGCGGCCGCCATTTTGAAGAGGGCAAATGGCGAAATACTTTTTAAAATCCAGACGCGTCGCGTAGGCCGCTGAGAAACATCCATAAGTTCACCCTCCATGTTAAAAACTCTTCGTCTGACTCTTCGAAAACAAGCAATAAGGCTGCAGAGTAACACACTGGCTGCTAACTGAGAGCGCTCGCTCTAGCAAAGAGACTGAGGGGACGCTTTTTTGTCACGGACCACATCCGGCGCTGACAGGATATGGTCTGTTAGCAGTCGTC
>JBBPBX010043440.1:0-27917 GCA_038048925.1 Garcialebias charrua | reverse complement strand
TGTTACCCTGTGCAACTGATGCACATCACCTTTGGGATCTTCACTGCGAACAGAGTCAACCTTTGGTGTGGATCCATTTCATAATGAAGAAAACAGAAGCCTGGCAGAGGTGGAGTTTGGGGCTGCTTACCCAGTCAATGACTACAGCATTTTCACTGACCCTGCTAACACATGACTGCACACCATCGTACAGCTCCAACCACTTCATCAAGTTTGCGGATGACACAACAGTGGTAGGTCTCATCAGCAACAACGATGAGACGGACTACAGGAACGAGGTGAGCCGCCTGGCCTTGTGGTGCGGACACAACAATCTCACTCTCAACGTGGAGAAGACAAAGGAGATTGTTGTGGACTTCAGGAAGAGGGATGCCCAACATCCTCCTCTGACCATCAACAGCACCGCAGTGGAGAGAGTGGACAGCACCAAGTTCCTGGGAGTGCACGTCTCAAAGGACCTGTCCTGGAGCAGGAACACTGCAGCACTGGCAAAGAAGGCTCACCAGCGTCTCTACTTTCTCCGCAAGCTGAAAAGGGCTGGAGCTTCAACCCCCATCATGAGCACCTTCTACAGAGGTGCCATAGAAAGTGTCCTGACCAGCTGCATCACTGTGTGGTTTGGTGCATGTACTGCATCCTGCCGCAAGAGCCTCCAGCGCATTGTGAGAGCAGCTGAGAAGATCGTGGGCACCTCCTTGCCCTCACTGCAGGACTTACACAGCAAACGCCTCACTCGGAAAGCCCACCGCATGGCAGGTGATCCCACACACCCACTACACAGCTGCTTCAGACTGCTGCCATCAGGAAGGAGACTGAGGAGTCTCCAGGCTCGAACCAGCAGACTGAGAGACAGCTCTGTTCATCAGGCAGTCAGAATGCTAAACACTCTGCCTGCTCTGCCTCCCCTCCCATTTGAACTGCCTTAACACTAAAACTTTCTCACATACTATCACTCAACACAAAGTTTTTAACACTAGACTCTGTGTCACCAAACGGGTTTTCACTAAACTCTCGGTCATGTGCTCATACAGTTTGCACTACTTCTCATACTTGCACTAATGTCTGTATTACATCACTGCCTATAATCATAATACTGTTTACATTCTCTGTTTACATTTATTAATACTGTTTACTTTTATTACTACTGCTTACATGTAATTACTACTGTTTACATTT
This sequence comes from Garcialebias charrua, assembly GCA_038048925.1. Lineage (NCBI taxonomy): Eukaryota > Metazoa > Chordata > Actinopteri > Cyprinodontiformes > Rivulidae > Garcialebias > Garcialebias charrua. The sequence continues at coordinate 26,741 of JBBPBX010043440.1, read as the reverse complement.
ATTTACACTACTCTAATATCTACACCACTGCTGGTACATATACAGTGTGCTCTGAACGGTCTTATTTAGGGATGCCCAATGTGCCTTACTGCATATGCCACTTTTTGCCTCTACAACAACATCAACTACTACCTCATACATATACTGTGTACATTGACTCATACGCTGCTTTGCCACTTTGCAAATGTCAATGCTAGAAACCTTTAGTTTATTTTAGTTATACTTTTTATACTCTTTTTTTATACCACTATGCAAAAAAAACAAAAAAAAAACAACTCAGGACAGTGTTAGTTTTACTATTTTTATGCTTATGTCTATTATTATATGTTTCAGTGTTTCAATGTTTAGATGTTTACTGTTGCACCGAGGGACTGAGAGAAACGCAATTTCGGTCCTGTGTATGTCCTGCACTGTACATATTGCAGATCTGACAATAAAGTTGACTTTGACTTTGACTTTGACTTCTGCCTGCTCCATGTGACAGAGACATGTATGAAATGTTTAAGAAGGTGTGAAAATTTAATAAATTATTCACGTTTAAAATAAATGGTGATTGTGAATTAATCCAAAATGATCATTTACAGTACAGTACTAGTATATAAAAAAAAATTAAGAGAGAAATTCAGTTTCAGTGCAAAACAATCTTTTATTGTAAAATGTCTGTATAAAAAAACCTTTTGAACATTATTTATAAATGTAAGACAATTTTTTCTCAATGTCATAAAACAATATTGTGATGAAAATTAAATAAAGTAAAAATAAAGAAAACTTGTTTAAGTGTAGGAAGTTGGTTAGAACACAACTGAGTGTATGTGGTATTCAAAATCCTCCTCGTGACACTTTGGACAGCGAGTACGGCTGCTCTGCCACGGCTGCAGGTGAGACTGGCAACCAAGAAGACTTCTACAGCAGTCTGCAAACATTGGCTCCTTCATAGGCTCTGTATTTAACATAAAAATGGGTAACATGTTAGTATTATTGCAACATTGCACAATATTTCTTAACAAGTTTTACATTTCCTGTAATTTGCTTGGTATACACAATACTTATCAATATCAACTATATAATATTCTGCATAGCAACCTAAAATCAATAAAATGACCTTTACATGAGAGTTAAAGCTCAGAGAGGGGGGGGGGGATTGCCGAAAGGTCGTCGGGACTGGGACTCGAACCCGACACCCGCAGCGAGGGCTAGCCTCAGAACATGTGCCGCGCGCTCAACCCCCACACCACAGCGGCGGCACAATAAATTTAAACAACTTTAAAATTTACAGCTTTGAAATTCATAGTTAATTAAAACTTTTGGGCGTTGTTATTTATAAGAAGCTGACATAGAAATCTCATGTAAATTACTTAAGAATAAAAACATCAATTGCATTACTACTTCTTCTTTCGGCTTTTCCCTTTTCAGGGGTCGCCACAGCGAGTCATCCTCCTCCACCTCACTCTGTCCTCTGCATCCTCTGTCCTCACTCCAACTACCTTCATGTCCTCTCTAACTGCATCCATATATCTCCTCTTTGGTCTCCCTCTGTCTTTTTCCTGGCAGCTGCATTTCTAACATCCTTCTACCAATATACCCACTGTCCCTCCTCTGGACATGTCCAAACCATCAGTCTGGCCTCCCTAACTTTATCTCCCAGTTGTTCAACATGTGCTGTACCTCTGATGATCTCATTCCTGATCTTATCCATCCTTGTCACTCCTAAGGAGAACCTCAACATCTTCATTTCTGCCACTTCAAGTTCTGTCTCATGTCTTTTTGTCCATGTCTCTGTCTCCAGACCATACAACATAGCTGGTCTCACCACTGTCTTGTAAACTTTTCCTTTGACCTTTGCTGACACCTTTTTGTCACAAATCACTCCTGAAACTTTTCTCCATCTGCTCCATCCTGCCTGGACTCTCTTGCATTACTGTATAAAGTAAAATAGTTTTTGAATGACAAAGTTTTGTATATATTGTATAATGTAATAATTGTTCCATATTTAATCTATTGTAATGAAGTTTGGGGAAAAGCATGCAAAACAATTACAAACCATGTTTTTATTTTACAAAAAAGACCTATAAGAATTATTAGTAGGAAGTGCTATGGTCACCCAACAAATAGATTATTTCATCAATTGAAATTATTAAAATGTTATGATTTGGTTGAACATAGTATTTTACAAGTCATGTATAAAACTCATAAAAATATTACCCCCAAATATTCAATTACAATTTGTTTAAAAAAAAAGAGTCATTATAACCTGAAGGGAATGTAAATGTTTGTAAAACCTTCATTTAGAACTAGTGTGAAGGAGCTGTGTTGTAAATCAGGAAACAGAATTGTGGAGTTGACTTGATTGATATCATCATAAACATTTATAAAACTATTTATGTTTTAAAAGATGATTAAAGTTGTTGGGAACGTATAATGCAGGTGAAGGATACCTGTTTTTTTCCTCTTAGTTCAAAAGTGTCAAAAGCATCAGGCGACACACCTCTGTTGTCATCAGCTGTCAATAAAACAGGGTCTGCACGCACCTGAAAGAAAGAAAAAAAGAGTATCTAAATGGTAAATAATAAATTGATTTGTTATAAAACCGTGTGGTTTGCCCACACTTGTTTTTTAATTACTTAAAATGTAAAATTTCTGATGTCGTATTCGCCCTACGTGTTATTCCAAATTCCACAACACTTGATGCCAATGATTCCAAACATAAACATAAGATTAATTTAAAAACTAATCTATGAGTAAACAGACCTCAGCGAGAAACGTTAGCATTAGCATTAGCCTACGGTCAATTATTGTTAAACATACACGGAAGTTTATCAAATGTAATGATTTAATTACTTACTTGGAATATTAAATCAATGTTGTTGACGGTTAGATCATCAGCTCTCAATTAAATGCGTTGATTCCCTCTAAATAAGACAACGTATCCTTTTTACACTCAGAGGTCTTCATTTCCGGTTTAAGGTCCGAATGAATAACTTCAAAATAAAAGCTCGTCTTTGGTTTAACCGTTGCAGTTAAACAAACAAACAAAACAAAACGTACCCTTAATTCTCACAGCTCTTTTCTGTAAAATAAAAATAGATTTTGTTATAGTTTAATTTAATTTATAAGTAAAAGTAAGACTAAAATAATTTTTTCTCAAAATTAAATGTGCTTTTTTGTGTGCTACAGTTTGTAAGTGTAAAGATTGCTGATATGAGATTTTAAACACAACCCGTTAACTGCTGCCAATCAAATGGTGAATAAACTACTCTGTAGGGTTCATGTATTGTAAAAGAAGAAAATAACGCTATCCAAAGTATCCAAAGCGCTGAAGAAGCTATGGCAGACAGAAGCCAAAACGTGGAGAACATTTTTTGTCTGTTTTTTATCATGCATATGAAAAAAAACTGCATAGTGCCTCACCAGCCATGAACCTCACCGCACGTCACTGAACTAGATGGCACATTACTACCAGGGTGAAAATGAACTAGAATTAAATACCATATCCAGTAAGATTGGTTCAGTTTTAAGTATATTAAACAAACTAAAAACAAAATGGACAATTATTTCAAGAGATCTTCAAACTATAGTTTTCCAAGTTGGCACTGTTTTGACTGCACAGAGTAAAATAAGTCAAATGAGATTGGCCTGTCAGCATTGATTACAGTTTAGGGGGTCATTTTTAAATTGCTGACCCAAATCTGAAAAAACAACAAAAGCCAACTTGGTCACACTGGGCCATCTGACGTCTGTTGTCACGCTAATCTTAGATGAACTGGATTAGGACTACCGTATTTTCTGGAGTACAAGTCACTGTTTTGTTCCTAATTTGCATGTCTTGCGACTTATATGGCGAGGAGACATATTTATGGAACCCCCCCCCCCCATAATTTTTAGACCAATTTTTGGCCGAGATATGACTGTTTCCATTCATTCTGATGGAAAAAATGGAGCAGTACCACTTTTGGCCACTAGGGTCCACCGAGCGTTCCCAGATCATGTGTCAACTGATAAGCTTTAGGAGATATTTGAGCTAAAATTCGATGTGGTAGTAGCTGTGGTAACGTTTTGTTGATCCAACGTAGCGAAACTATTTAAATACAGCTGATATGACCATTACGTGCATTTATTAAGGAAAAGTTCAGCTCAGATACACCTTTACTATAATGTCAGCAAACAAATACATATATTTTTTAGGTGTTTATCTTGTTAAATTTTAAAGAAATGCAGTGTTCCCACCTGTGCGGGTGCACGGTTTGCACGTAGCAAAACTAATTTTTAAATCCAGCTGATTTGACTATTACGTTCATTTATTAAGGAAAAGTTCAGCTAAGATACATCTTTGCTATAATTTTCAGCAAACAAATAATTGTTTTTACCGGTAAGTGTTAATCTTGTTAAAGTCCTTCCGTGCACGCTCCTGTGGCCATTTCGCAGCCAATCCATTTTTGGCAAAACGCCGGCCCACATATCCGGGTTGTCAGCGGTTACGCGTAACATACGCGACGCGTCAGCGGTGACGCATAATAGATGCAACGTATACGGCGGTGTGACATGTTTATGGATTTTTCCACTTTATTGGACATAATTGGACTGATGAGACATATAGGGCGGTGCGACTTATAGGACAGAAAGTACGGTAGTTTACCACCAGTGAGCCTAATGCAGTCATAATAGCACTTTGAGATTTTCATTAATGAAAAGTGCGTTATAAATTGAATTCATTATTATTATTATTATTATTATAATAGAATGGCCTGAAATGCCACATTTGACTGACACTGTAAACATGTTTCCCTTGACCATGGCCTGGCAAGATGACTGAAATGGGATAGAGCTCCTTCAGTCAGTGAGAGGAAAATGGAAAGAGGAAAAAAAAGCTGACACAGTTAAAGCATAGGGAATTCTGTTAATCCAGACCTGCTCATTACGTCAATACTGGTCGATCGCAGCGTGACATTATTATTATTATTATTTTTTTCCCGCAGCGTGACATTAAAAAATTGTCAGCCAATCAAACATCCCGTTACTTGATTGACATACAGGGCAACCAATCAGATGACAACTGAATCTTGAGTTTTAGCCTATCAAACATCCCGTCACTTGATTGACATACAGGGCAACCAATCAGATGAGAGCTTTAGGTCATGCTCATGCAGCTTCTGAAAAACAATGGTGCAAAGGTGGAAGGCAGCAAAACATACTAAGTGAAAACAATCAGATTTCGGACTGTTCATGGAAAATACGACATGGACTTCCCACCGAAAAGCCAGCTGAGAAAGAGAAAGGTGGAGGAACAAAAATCCCAGTTCGGACAGTAGCAACTTCAAAGCGAAACGCCGCCACCATCTTCTGGGTGAGTGACGCTGTGTTGTTTCTCTGCACGCTTAAACATACTGGTTGGGAGTTGACGTGGCTTTATTATTAAAATCATACGAGACACTTTTCATACAGAATAACCTCCTTGACTACTCTCCGTTCTCTGCACGTTTCCCTGTCCCGCAGCGCAAGCGTTTGCAAAACACACTTTCGCGCTGCGTTCAGGGACAGACTGTAAAATAAATGTATAAGCGCCGCAGTATACATTAAATCTCTCCGTACCAAAAGAGCCATTTTATGCCTTTGTTCACTAAATTAAACGTGTCCAGAGCCATAACAACCTGCTACAACTGTGGTTATCAACTGGTGGCCTGTGGACCACTTTAGATTTGCTGGAGGGGGCTTTTAGAGATGACATTATAAAGTAAAAAATATCTAATGATTTTTTAACATTTATTAAAGTAAAAGACCAGATTCTTATAAAGAAGGGGGTGGGGATCAGTTTCTACCATCTTTAAAAAAAATAAAAAAAAAAATCTATATTGCTGTCACCACCACCCCATTTGGTCCCTACGGGCGACCAGGTGCCCGCGGGCACCACGTTGGTGACCCCTGATTTATTATATGTGTTGTGCAATATTGGCTTATTCAGTTATGCAAGGTACATCAACATAGGTACATTGTACATAAAAAGAATCCTTAATACATTTGAAGATAATTATATGTTTTGCATTTTTGTATTGGGTAGATCTTTTTGACTTGGTTTTTTTACAAGTAGCTCGCATGCTGAAAAAGTGTGAGCACCCCTGTGTTAATCTATCTGTTGCTAGCAAACTTCTGTAATTACAGTTGACCATGTCAATGTTTTTGCCCAAAGACAATTCTGTAGAGCCTGTGCAGCTTATGCCAGAGATGTGATCCATGTTTATCCCTCATGTTTTACCACAAGCTTTCTTTGTTAGTTTATCATGATGTTGGAGGATTTCTGTTATAAAGGAAAAACATTTCTATAAAATCAGGAAAATTGTTTTATTTAGCAATATGGTTCACAGTCAGGGAGACAAACCAAGCCAACTACACTGTCTATCATGCTCCTGGGGGCTCCTATGCTGGGGTGGGTTGGGGGGCCCTATGGCTTGGTTAACTTGTCTCACAGTTCCTAGTCCAATTACAGATTGTCGCTTCTATGCCGGTTGCCATGCTTTCTGAATCAGACGAGGTTGGGCCTGGCAACCCACCAAATGTATTTTTGCATGTCATTAACTGCCTCCATCCTGAAGGAGGGCCTCATGTCCTGCTCTGAGGACTCCAACACCACATGTGGAGGCTCTTTGTGAGGTGGAGTGTGCCAGTGAACCAAATCTTACAAACTGTGTCAGACACAGTTTGTTTTAATCTCTTTATTTTATTACACCAAAAAATGTTAAAGGAGTATTTATCTATCAATAAGGTGATTCCCTAGCCTGGCCCTCGCCTTCCTGCACAGCTCCGCTCAATTCTCATTTCCCTTCACTGCTCAGTCTGGGACTTCTCCCATAGACAACGATTTCTCCGGTAGATTTTTAACCGGACCAATCAGAGAACAGAAGGGGCGGAGTTTTTGGCCCCTAACCCACGCCCCCACCTGTCCCAGTGCAGCCAGCGAGCATTCGCATGTTCTCATTCAAAGCGATGCAAAGCGATGCAGGACTGTTTTATATGTGACACAAATGTATTAATTTCCCCTTCTTAATCCCTTATCTGGAGTTTTCTTTTGTTTTTTTGGCCAAAAGTCAAATGATCGCTCCCTCCTCCCTCCTCCTCCTCCTCTCTCTCCGCTGAGTGCAAAGAGGAAATGACTGAGGTTGTCACGAGAGAAAAAAACTTGGGTTTTACGTTGTTGCCCAAGTCCCTGCATATTTTCTGGTCTTCTGGTGTGCTGGACCAACGCTACATGGTTTTATTTTATTTTTTCGAATGTTTTATCAACATATAAACACAGAATATGCAGCGCGAGAGAAAATGCAGCAGGAGGCGGAGCATATGTCAAGTTCGGCAGAGCACAGAGGGGGAGGGAGCAGAATGTTTTCCCTGTTCAAAATTTTTCTAAGATCCAATGGTTTTGTTCCTCGGGCAGAGGCCACGCCTCCAGCAAGAATCGTTTCTCTATGGAGAAAGTCCAGACCCTAGTACGAAGCGAAGTGAAGGACAAGGGTCTGGTTTTAACCAGGCTAGTGATTCCCTAAAGTGCAGCACGGTGGCGCAACTGGTAGAGCTGCTGCCTCTCAGCGAGAAGGTTGCCAGTTCAAATCCCGGTCCGGGGGCCTTTCTGGGTGGAGTTTGCATGTTCTCTCCGTGCATGCATGGGTTTTCTCCGGGTACTCCGGTTTCCTCCCACAGACCAAAAACATGCATGTTAGGCTGATTGGTAACTCTAAATTGTCCCTAGGTGTGAGTGAGAGAGTGAATGGTTGTTTGTCTCGTTTGTCTTCGTCCCTGTGATGGACTTGCGACCTGCCCAGGGTGTACCCCGCCCCTCGCACTGTGATTGCTGGACATGGGCACCGGCGACCCCCGTGACCCAAAATGGAAGAAGCGGGTAAAAGATAATGGATGGATTTTTCATTTCATTCAACCTTTATTTAGTCAGGTAAATCTTTTGAACCTCATGGGCTCATTTACGAAAGCGACCTGCTAAAACTAAAGAACAATGAACAGCAATGGTAGAATTTCCTTAAACAATAAACAAACAAACAAACAATAAACAATAGAAAACAAAAGAGAGAAAAAAAATAAAAATAAAAAATATATATATATATATTTCCTTTTCTTTTCCTTTCCTCCCTCTTCCCTTTAACAAAGTATCAAAAAACTAGCAAAACATTATAAGGTATATGTATAAAATCAAAGACAGGAACAAATCTGCATTGGTTTTTGCCAGGATTCCAACAGATTCTGAAAACCATTTAGAGAAGTCAAGTTCGAGAGCTTCATATCTTTTTTAATGGATTCCCTAAAGTCAACATACAATACAGTGTTTCCCCCTAGGCAGAGGCGCCGTATGGGGAGTAAAAGTTGGTACAATTCCAAGGGCCCTTGACTGACAGGGGCCCCAGATTGGCCTTTTTTTTTCATGGTGTGGTGGGACCCTGATAATAATACATAAATGGTAGTAGCTTTGTTTTTACTTGTTTTAACAGTAAAACTTAAATATTATCTCTTCCAGACAAAAAAGCAAACATCCTCATATTTAACAAACACCCCCTTATATCTGCATGAAATGGTATGTTCCTAGCTGCTTTAGCTCACTTGACGCTGCTGGTGTTACTTTGCAGTCAGAGGATGACAAAGTAAAAACAAACATGCTGCCCAGAAAAATCGTAAAATCAGGCTGTCAAAAAGGAAAGAGAAAAAAGGAAGACAGACAAAGGAAAGGGTGTCGATTTGTAACACAGTTTTTCCCCAAGAGAGGTGGGTAGAGATGTGCGCGATTATCAACCTGTTCGCTAGCTTAGCCTCCATTTCACGATGGCATATTGTGCCATCAGTTTGAGTGAGCATGATGTTACCACTGATTTGAGAGCAGATATATGAACTAACAATAATTTGAAGCGTGTTTGCGTTCAGAACACATGCGCACGCCACGCTTGCTCGTCGTGTCTCTGCCGGCGGCGGGGCTCCTCGTTTTTTAAATTTTTTTCATTTATCTTGCTTTAAATAGTGAATTGCATACTCTATGCAGACGGTTGCATGTACAATTCACTAACAGTAAATTTTGTGCTAGTACCAGTAATGGACCAAAGGAAGCAAGCCTTTAATGTTATTTATGTAAAACTTTTGCTGGATCAGTTAGATTCTAGAGATGTGGCAAAAGCAGCTGTGCAGGGGAGCCCAATTGGATTTTTTGTCATGGGGCCCAATATTCCTGGCGGCCCCCCTGCCCCTAGGTCACTTGCCTTGGCAGGGTGCTCAGTGCTCATTTGTCAAAGGGGATGTTGGTGTGGTGGTGTTATGCAATGCTGGCATTTGTATTGTAAAACGTGCGCACGCGGGGGGTGTTAGGATGCTTAACAGAAGCAGAGCACTATTCAGTTTCCCCTAGATAACTTGCTAAGGTGGGGCGCTCATCTAGTCCGTGATTTTTGTCGACGGGGAAGAGGAATCCGAGCTGCGCGCTGCTTGTACCGACTGGTTTCCAGCTTGTGTGTGTGTGAAGACACATCTGAGCTGCGCTGCTTGTACCATCAGTTTTCTAGCGGAGGAATGGGGTTCAGCATGAGTGCTGCCTTTAGCTTTTTAGCTAGTGTGCCTGTATTGCAAGCTGCTAGCTTAGCTCTATGTTGGTGTCGGGGTGGGGGGCATGCAGTTTGGTTTGGTAGGCGGGGCGCCCCGCTTGTATAATGGTAGGGCAAACAATGCTATTGTAATATATGTTATCAAACAACAAGGAAATGAGAAAAATGTATTTCCCATTATAGTTTTTGTTTGTTTGTTACAAAGTACTTATAGACATCCATCCATTATCTTTACCCCAGTGTTTCCACTAAATAATGTGCCATGGCGGGGCGCTCATCTCTTAAACAGGCAACCTTCTCATTGAGAGGCAACAGCTCTACCAACTGAGCCAACATGCCACCTACCTAAAGACTTAAATTATTCAAAATGTTCTGGTCTTTTAGGTTTAATTGCATATTATCAAACTTTAGTGTAATTTTGTTATGCTTTAGTGAATAAAAGGTCAGGATTAAGTGACTCAAACAAACAAAAAAAATGTTCGTCTCACAATTGTCAGCTCCAAGAACTTGATTGAAAGAAAATGTAACTAGTGTTCAAAGAAAAACTAAAAGAAGCTTACACAGCCTGCAACTATTGCTCAAGATTATTTTAAGGCCCTGTTTACACGGACACTGCAGGGGGGAAACGGAGCTTTTGGGTATGTTAATTAGATGAAAAGTTTTGCGTTGACATGGATCCGCTCGAATTTCCCCCCCCTCCCTCATGCACCCCCCTTTCACCCACTGCGCATGCGTGCTGCTGAACCTTCACCCACTGTGCATGTGTGCTGCTGGCAGCAGACTGCTGCGTTCTTCTGGGCTAAACGTTGAGCTAACAACAAGTTAAAGCTGAATTTGGATAAGAGTCGACAGATTTGACACCAAGTGGGACCTCTTCATCTAACAAGCTCCACACCAGTTGCTGAGTGGACTGTGGATCAGAACCGAGTGACGATGAGGATGATGTCGGACTTTCCTCCGTGATAAACATGACTTACAGCAGGTAAATCAACGTTCTTAATATAACGTTTGCTTGTGTTTACTTTGATCACACAACAACAGAGTTTTTATTTATTAATTTATTTCTGCCAGGTGGAGAAGCTGTCGTTCCAACAGGCGGACCGGTTCTGATGGGGTCCAGATGAAAACACAGCAAGAGTCCAGTTCATTAACGTAGTTAACAGTTCAGTTAACGTGTTTTAATAGTGTTCAGTTTAATTCTCAGTGTTTGTGTGACGTACAGTTTGTGGTGTTGAATAAATAAATAAACCTGGTGTCTTCATTTTCACAGCACGTTACGCATTGTTTAAAAAACGAGTCCAGATAGATACTGTAGTTCAGATAAATTTATACATCTCTCACACTAACATAAACACTGTTTATTATTGTTAAAGGGGACCACACATGCAAAATTCACTTTTTAATGTTTTTTTTACTCAACTTTGGGTATGTACTTCATAAAAAAACAGTCCTAAGGCCAAAGAAATGCACCCAGTGGTTTATTTACTCTAAGTAGATTTATTTGTCTGTGATAAAAACGGTTCGTTTCTCACTTCCTGCGGTTTGTGACGTCACAAACCGCAGCCACAACCCACCACAACCTGAGTCCAGCCCCTCACCTAGCAACCCCTGGTTAGGCTCAACCCACTTCTGTATTAAACACATGACTGTTGTTTTTCATGATTTCATCTCATCTTTTGTTTATATGTTCTTAATTTCATGTGTACAGCACTTTGTTGCAGCTGTGTTTTTTTTAAATGGCTTTATAAATAAAGTATAATTGTTATTTTTATGTTTTAGTTCAATTTTTAGTGTATTTGCGATCGCTCCCAACCCGCAGCTGGCAGAAATAAAACGAGCAGACCGCCGGCGGCAACGGGACCCTCTTCTGGCGCGATGGAGCGGAGCTTCAACTGTACAGCCTCGCTGCAACCTCGCAGCAGCCTCGCAGCAGCGAGGACCTTCTCCTTACGGATTAATTTACGGGAGACACTTGGTGAACTTTGTGTGTGTCTTGACTGGAACAGCGATAACTCCCAAAATCGCCGCGTGCAACGAGCGGAGCTGGCGAACACCGGAAGAGGAACAAGCTAACATTAGCATCGGATTCGGGTGGTCTAATGCTAAAAGGAGCAGCAAATTGTGGCGCGCTCAGACGGGTTTCGGTAAGTTATCTTAAGCTAGCACTAAAAAGTACATAGTAAGATCGGTTTAAAACAAAGGAGCAGCAGATTGTGGCGGCTACAGAGGGTTTCGAAGTTATCTTAAGCTAGCACTAACAGTAAGTCAAATGAGTAATAAAAAAAGAGCTAATTTTAAAACAACAACACATTACAGATACTGGCTGTTACAGAGGGCGTAAACAGATCTATGAAGGGCGTGGACTTCAGAACTCAGTATCAGAAACCGGTCGTTCAAAACAAAAGTTAAAAATGGCAGAATTAAAAAGGGTATAATTGATTATCTAAGAATTATTTTGTGTATTAAAATGAATTGAGCATGAATGAATGCTACGAACGACACAAAAGACTGTGAGAGACTGCTGTGTGTTTGTATTCACGGAAACGTGGCTCAACAACAACGTTCCGGACCATGCTGTTCAGCTAGGGGAGCTAACATGCTACAGAGCAGACCGAACCCTCGAGGGAGGTAAGAGACGCGGAGGGGGGCTGTGTGTTTACATCAACAACGCATGGTGTCTGGATGCTGCTGTGGTCCACAAACACTGCTCACCTTTAGTGGAGTTTATGACTATTAAATGCAGACCGTTCTATTTACCGAGGGAGTTTACAGCTGTTATGATTGTTGCTGTATATATTCCTCCAAGCTCCAACAGCAAAGTTAGAAGTGAGGCACTGAATGAACTATATCTGCACATCAGTGAGCAGCAAACAGCCCATCCTGATGCTTTTCTCATCACGGCTGGTGATTTCAACCAAGCAGATTTAAAGAGTGTATTTCCAAAAACATACAGAAACATAAACTTTGCAACAAGAGGAAACAACACACTGGACCAAGTTTACACCACCATGAAAAATGCCTACAGAGCCCTCCCCCTCCCCCACATTGGTGCTTCTGACCATATCTGTGTTATGCTAAAGCCAGCATACAGGCCACTGGTGAAAGTCACAAAACCAGTCCGCAAGCAGATACGAGTGTGGCCAGAGGGGTCTTCAGAGGCACTCCAGGACTGTTTTGACACCACAGATTGGGGTATGTTCAAAGAAGCTGCTACCACAAACAACAACTTATGTCTCCAGGAGTACTCAGACACTGTATGTTCATACATCACCAAGTGCATTGATGATGTAACTAACCTCAAGACCATCACTGTTCGGGCTAATCAGAAGCCATGGCTGACAGCTGAGGTTTACAGACTCCTGAGAGCCAGGAATGCTGCCTTCAAAGCGGGAGATCAGGTGGGCCTGAGGGCAGCCAGAAAGAACCTGGATTGGGGCATCAGAAAGGCCAAGAAGCAGTATTCCAGGAAAATAGCTCACCGTTTCAAGGACAGCAAGGATACACGCAGTCTGTGGCAGGGAATACAGACCATCACAAACTACAAACCACCCCCCCAGACCTGTGACAGCTCAACCTCTACGCTGAATGAACTGAATGAGTTCTTTGCTCGGTTTGAGGCAAGTAACAGCACACCTGCACATAAACTCCCCCCCTCTCCTGATGGCCAGGTGCTGGCGCTGTCCTCAGACAGCGTAAGGCGATCATTTATCAAGATTAACGCCCGGAAGGCCTCTGGTCCTGACAACATACCTGGTCGTGTGCTGAAGGACTGTGCAGGGGAACTCGCAACGGTCTTCACGGACATCTTTAACATCTCACTGAGCCAGGCCATCGTCCCCACCTGTTTCAAAGCCACCACCATCATCCCTGTCCCAAAGAAGGCAACGCCCGCATGCCTCAATGACTATCGCCCAGTAGCACTCACCCCCATCCTGATGAAGTGCTTTGAACGGCTAGTCATGAAAAGCATCACATCTGTCCTCCCTGCCTCCCTGGATCCCTTCCAATTTGCATACCGACCTAATCGCTCAACCGACGATGCCATCTCCTCTGCCCTCCACACAGCTCTCACACATCTGGACACGAAGGACTCTTATGTTAGAATGCTGTTCATCGACTTCAGCTCGGCATTCAACACCATCATCCCCCAACAGCTCATCCATAAACTGGACAGTCTGGGGCTGAACACCTCAATGTGTAACTGGCTGCTAGACTTCCTGACCGGGAGACCACAGACAGTACGGATCGGGAGTAACACATCTAGCACCATCACATTGAACACAGGGGCCCCACAAGGATGTGTGCTGAGCCCCCTTCTATTCACCCTGCTAACACACGACTGCACACCATCGTACAGCTCCAACCACTTCATCAAGTTTGCGGACGACACAACAGTGGTAGGTCTCATCAGCAACAACGATGAGACGGACTACAGGAACGAGGTGAGCCGCTTGGTCTTGTGGTGCGGACACAACAATCTCACTCTCAACGTGGAGAAGACAAAGGAGATTGTCGTGGACTTCAGGAAGAGGGATGCACAACATGCCCCTCTGACCATCAACAGCACCGCAGTGGAGAGAGTGGACAGCACCAAGTTCCTGGGAGTGCACGTCTCGAAGGACCTGTCCTGGAGCAGGAACACTGCAGCACTGGCCAAGAAGGCTCACCAGCGCCTCTACTTTCTCCGCAAGCTGAAAAGGGCTGGAGCTTCAACCCCCATCATGTGCACCTTCTACAGGGGTGCCATAGAAAGTGTCCTGACCAGCTGCATCACGGTGTGGTTTGGTGCATGTACTGCATCATGCCGCAAGAGCCTCCAGCGCATCGTGAGAGCAGCTGAGAAGATCGTCGGCACCTCCTTGCCCTCACTGCAGGACTTACACAGCAAACGCCTCACTCTGAAAGCCCACTGCATGACAGGTGATCCCACACACCCACTACACAGCCGCTAAGGAGTCTCCAGGCTCGAACCAGCAGACTGAGAGACAGCTCTGTTCATCAGGCAGTCAGAATGCTAAACACTCTGCCTTCTCTGCCTCCCCTCCCATTTGAACTGCCTTAACACAAAAAACTTTCTCACACATTACTACTCAACACAAAGTTTTTAACACTGGACCCTGTGTCATCAAACGGGTTATTCACTAAACTCTCGGTCATGTGCTCATTCAGTTTGCACTACTTCTCATATTTGCACTAATGTTTGTATTACATTACTGCCTATAATAATAATAATAATAATTAATTCAATTTATAACGCACTTTTCATTACTGAAAATCTCAAAGTGCTACACATATATTGAATGCTACACACATTCATAAACCGGTGGCGGCAGACTACCATGCAAGGTGCTTTCCAGTCCTACCGGGAGCAACTCAGGGTTAAGTGTCTTGCCCAAGGACACAACGACACATGGTGCGGGTCCCGGGAGTCGAACCGCCAACTTTCCGATCGGGAGACGACTGCCATTACCACTACGCCACGGCCGCCTCATACTACTGTTTACATTCACTGTTTACATTTATTAATACGGTTTACATTTATTACTACTGTTTTACATTTATTACTACTGTTTACATTTACACTACTTTTATATCTACACTACTGCTGATACATATACAGTATTCTCTGACTAGCCTTATCTAAGGATGCCAAATGTGCCTTATGTGCCTTACTGCATATGCCACTTTGCCTCTATACCAACATCAACTACCTCATACATATACTGTGTACATTAACTCATATGCTGCTGTGCCACTCTTTGCAAATGTCAATGCTAGAACCTTCAGTTTATTTTATAGATATACTTTTTATACTTTTTATACTACTATGAAAAAACTCAGGACAGTATTACACTTTTATTATTTCATTTTATGCTTATGTTCATTGGGTGTTTGGTGTTTTAGGGGTGTTTGGTGTTTCAGTGTTGGTGTAAATTTTCATACTTTTATACTACTATGAAAAAACTCAGGACAGTGTTACACTTTTACTATTTTATGCTTATGTTTATTAAATGTTTTAGTGTTTAGTGTTTAGATGGTTACTGTTGCACCGAGGGACTGAGAGAAACGCAATTTCAATCCTGTGTATGTCCTGTACATATTGCAGTTTTGACAATAAAGTTGACTTTGACTTTGAATTAATATTGTCAAGATAGCACACAGACATAACATAAAATTTTTAAAGACCTATATGTGGTCCCCTTTAAACAGTTATATTTTGCAGCGTGACACGTGAAATGTCCCCATGCCCTGACTGTCCGTGCGTGCGAGCTGCGCGCATGTGGTTACAACAAAAGATCAGCAGGAGATGTTTACATTATCAACGGGGGTTCAGCGAAAAAGATCCACTCTGGAGGCTGGGTTCAAAAACCATCGGAGTCAAAGCCCCCCTCTTTGTGGACTCGTGTCAACGATAAGCAAAGACGCAGAGAGAAAGGAGCGGTTTCACTCAAAATACGTGCCGTGTAAACAGGGCCTAAGTGACTGATAGAAAATCTGAACCCTTAGACAATTAAAGCTCAGCAGTAAGGGTGCACTGAAATTGGCCGGCCGATCGATTGGCCCCAATTTCCTTAAATTTGGGAGATCGGCAATCGGCCGATACTTAAATGAAAAGCCGATTTTATCCACCAGACGTATCTGCCTCCGCAAAGGTTTGAAAATCAGCCACTGTCCCCTTTTTGCTCTGCTGTGACAGAGGGCTGACCAACAGACCCACCCACCAGGTCACATCTGCACATGCATTGTTAACAATAGTCACAGGTCATCCAGAGCAGCCATGTCGTCGGTTTGGAAGTAGGGGTGGGCGATATATCGAATATACTCGATATATCGCGATATTTTAAATGTACGATGGTTAAAAGGGCTTTATCGTGTATATCGAGGATCCTCCTGCTGTCGCGCGGGCGCCCACTCGCCCCCCTCCTTCCTGCAGGCTGCAGGAGCTTCAGAGACTCAGCACAACATGTAAACACGGCAGAGCGCTGCACGCTGCTGAGGGGGAAAAACAATGTTCTTTCTGAGCTAGTTTGGAT
This sequence comes from Garcialebias charrua, assembly GCA_038048925.1. Lineage (NCBI taxonomy): Eukaryota > Metazoa > Chordata > Actinopteri > Cyprinodontiformes > Rivulidae > Garcialebias > Garcialebias charrua. The sequence goes on along the minus strand of JBBPBX010043440.1, from coordinate 10,129 downwards.
TAAATTGTCAGATGAGGGCATAAAAAATGTTTTTGTAGACGATGCTGAAAATAGTCCCGAAGAAAGGTCCGAACTACGAATCTTTTTCACCATTTAAACAGCGGAGTGGAGCATGATGAAACAGCAGAACCAAGTGTTTTTCCAGCTGCTGCTTCATTAAAACAAACCACGGGTCTGAGCTCATTTAGTCATGCGTGCACCGCAGAGAGAGGTGGAGACATTATTAAATCAGCATTTTATCATTATCGCTAAAGACACGGTCCTTAGCGGCTAACAAGATGGCTAACGCGTTAGCCGTCTTCTTCCACAGCTGAGACTAACCGTGTCTTTAGCGATACAGCTGATTTAATAATGTCTCCACCTCTCGGTTCACGTTTCTGAGTGGAGGCTGTCGTGTTTTTACACAAGGATTCAATGCGACACTTTGTAGAGCAACTTAGAGAACGTCTTCGTGAATCCGGAAACAACCCCCTGACCCTTTCACAATAAAACCGGATACAGTACACAGAGGCTCACATTTACTGCAGTACACAATACCTGTGATAAATCTGTTCTTGTTCAGAGGTTTTGCAGACATTGCCTGAACTTGGCACAGTTTGAAACTTGTGCACACATTTTGTGGTTTGTTGTTAAAAATTACCAGCACATGCAAATAGTTTAGAGTTGTTACCTGTGACTGTTCTGGGTCAGTAAATTTTATGGCCACTGTTTACACTTTTGTTTTTGTATTTTAAAGGCCTTAAATGTTTTGATTTAATATTTTTTTAATGTTAAAAGCACAAGAGCACCTTTTTAAGTTTAAATTATTTATTCTTCCTTTTTGCTTGAAGTACTTTTTATTTATGTGTGCAATTGATGGTTAAAATAAAATATTTAAGTTTGTTCAAATTTAGTGTTGACATTTTTTAATCAATTTTGAATCATTTTTTCATTGATTTTGGAGATATCGCGATATATATCGTGTATCGTGATATAGCCAAAAAATATCGCGATATAATATTTTCCTCATATCGCCCAGCCCTATTTGGAAGTACTATACAATTAAAGAAAAAGAGCAAAAGATCGCAATTTGCAATTTGTTTAAAGCTTAAGTAAGTCAAGGTGGAACCACAACCAAGACCTTCAATACTACAAACCTTGTTTGCCATTTAAAGGGGACCACATATAGGTCTTTAAAATGTTTATGTTATGTCTGTGTGCTATCTTGACAATATTAATTCATTTTAATACACAAAATAATTCTTAGATAATCAATTACAGGTAGTCCCCGACTTACGAGCGAGTTCCGTCACTAGGGGGCGCTCGTAAGTCAAAAATTCGTAAGTAGGATCACATAGTAAAAAAAAAAAAAAAAAAATTTTTTTTTTTTTTTTTTATTTTTTTTAAATAAATGAATACATGTACAGTACTGGACAGTCACCAAGCACTTAGCCTATCCTAACACAGTTTTTAAAGATGAAGGAATAAGTTGAATTGTCTCCCTTTCACATAAAGGGAGCAAGCTCCCTATGGAGCCTGCAGGGAGGAGGGAGACAATTCAACTGACTCCTTCATCTTTAAAAACTGTGTTAGGATAGGCTAAGTGCTTGGTGACTGTACAGTACTGTACATTTATCTATTTATTAAAAATATACAGTATATACAGTATTTTTATTTTTTATTGTTTTTTATTTATTAATAGATAAATGTACAGTACTGTACAGTCACCAAGCACTTAGCCTATCCTAACACAGTTTTTAAAGATGAAGGAATCAGTTGAATTGTCTCCCTCCTCCCTGCAGGCTCCATAGGGAGCTTGCTCCCTTTATGTGAAAGGGAGACAATTCAACTTATTCCTTCATCTTTAAAAACTGTGTTAGGATAGACTAAGTGCTTGGTGACTGTCCAGTACTGTACATGTATTCATTTATAAAAAAAAAAATAAAAAAAGTAAAAAAAAAAAAAAAAAAAAAAATTTTTTTTTTAATGAGATGCATGCTCGTAAGTCCGGGACCTCGTAAGTCAGAGCGCTCGTAAGTCGGGGACTACCTGTATACCCTTTTTAATTCTGCCATTTTTAACTTTCGTTTTGAACGACCGGTTTCTGATACAAGTTCTGAAGTCCACGCCCTTCAAGATCTGTTTACGCCCTCTGTAACAGCCAGTATCTGTAATGTGTTGTTGTTTTAAAATTAGCTCTTTTTTTATTACTCATTTGACTTACTGTTAGTGCTAGCTTAAGATAACTTACCGAAACCCGTCTGAGCGCGCCGCAATTTGCTGCTCCTTTTAGCATGAGACCACCCGAATCCGATGCTAATGTTAGCTTGTTCCTCTTCCGGTGTTCGCCAGCTCCGCTCGTTGCACGCGGCGATTTTGGGAGTTATCGCTGTTCCAGTCAAGACAACACAAAGTTCACCAAGTGTCTCCCGTAAATTAATCCGTAAGGAGAAGGTCCTCGCTGCTGCGAGGCTGTACAGTTGAAGCTCCGCTCCATCGCGCCAGAAGAGGGTCCTGTTGCCGCCGGTCCCTACGCCGGGGGTCTGCTCGTTTAATTTTTACCGGCTGCGCGTTGGGAGCGATCGCAAATACACTAAAAATTGAACTAAAACATAAAAATAACAATTATACTTTATTTATAAAGCCATTTAAAAAAAACACAGCTGCAACAAAGTGCTGTACACATGAAATTAAGAACATATAAACAAAAGATGAGATGAAATCATGAAAAACAACAGTCATGTGTTTAATACAGAAGTGGGTTGAGCCTAACCAGGGGTTGCTAGGTGAGGGGCTGGACTCAGGTTGTGGTGGGTTGTGGCTGCGGTTTGTGACGTCACAAACCGCAGGAAGTGAGGAACGAACCGATTTTATCACTGACAAATAATAATAATAATAATTAATAATTAATTCAATTTATAACGCACTTTTCATTACTGAAAATCTCAAAGTGCTACACATATATTGAATGCTACACACATTCATAAACCGGTGGCGGCAGACTACCATGCAAGGTGCTTTCCAGTCCTACCGGGAGCAACTCAGGGTTAAGTGTCTTGCCCAAGGACACAACGACACATAGTGCGGGTCCCGGGAGTCGAACCGCCAACTTTCCGATCGGGAGACGACTGCCATTACCACTACACCACGGCCGCCTCTGTTTTCAAATAAATCTACTTAGAGTAAATAAACCACTGGGTGCATTTCTTTGGCCTTATGACTTTTTTTTTGAAGTACATACCCAAAGTTGAGTAAAAAAAACATTAAAAAGTGAATTTTGCATGTGTGGTCCCCTTTAAGAAACAACCACACAGCTGAGTATGCAACGTTTGAAGAAAGCAATCAATTGCTAAGGCTAAAGCTAAAGCTAGCACAAACATAGAGCCAGTTGATGAGCCGCTGTTAGATCTTATGAGTTCACTTAGCGGTCAAATCTGCTGGATTTAAACTGTTTCACTTCGACGTCTTCCTAACGGTCGCGCACGCTGCGAAAATAAATTATAAATAAATCGAATTTTTGCTCAAACATCTCCTACAGCTAATAGGTTGTAAATATCCAACCAGTGATTACTTTCTGTAAATTTCATCAAAATCTGTCGTGTGGTTCATGAGCTATTTTGCTAACAAACACTAGTTCAGACCTACCTCCAGAGTTCAGGAGGCCGAGCTGCGACAGAGTGAGTCCGAGCAAAGGAGGCTTTTTTTGGACACATGAGCTGGGAACGGTCGGTGGACCCTAGCGGCCGAAAGTGGTACTGCTCCATTTTTTTTCCGTCAGAATGAATGGAAACCGTCATATCTCAGCCAAAAATTGGTCTAAAAAATATGGGGAAAAAATCCATAAATATGTCGCTTCGCCCCATAAGTCGCAAGACATGAAAACTAGTTAAAAAACTTTGACTTATAGGCCGGAAAATACGGTATATATACATTTTTTTATCAGCGAAGATTAAAAATAATGGGGACTCCCTTGTTCTGCTGGGGGACTTCAACGCTCACGTGGGCAATGACAGTGAGACCTGGAGGGGTGTGGTTGGGAGGAACGGCCCCCCTGATCTGAACCCGAGTGGTGTTCTGTTGTTGGACTTCTGTGCTCGTCATGGATTGTCCATAACGAACACCATGTTCAGGCATAAGGGTGTCCATATGTGCTCTTGGCACCAGGACACCCTAGGTCGTAGTTCAATGATCGACTTTGTTGTCGTCTCATCTGATCTGCGGCCGCATGTCCTGGACACTCGGGTGAAGAGAGGGGCGGAGCTGTCAACTGACCACTACCTGGTGGTGAGTTGGCTCCGATGGTGGGGGAGGATGCCGGTCAGACCTGGCAGACCCAAACGTATTGTGAGGGTCTGCTGGGAACGTCTGGCAGAGTCTCCCGTAAGACGGAGCTTTAACTCCCACCTCCGGGAGAGCTTTGAACACGTTCCGAGGGAGGCGGGGGACATTGAGCCCGAGTGGGCCATGTTTCGCGCCTCTATTGTCGAGGCAGCTTATCGGAGTTGTGGCCGCAAGGTTGTTGGTGCCTGTCGTGGTGGCAACCCTCGAACCCGGTGGTGGACACCGGCGGTGAGGGATGCTGTCAAGCTGAAGAAGGAGTCCTATTGGGCCTTTTTGGCCTGTGGGACCCCGGAAGCAGCAGATAGGTACCGGCAGTCCAAGCGGCATGCGGCTCGGGTGGTTGCTGAGGCAAAAACTCGGGCGTGGGAGGAGTTCGGAGAGGCCATGGAGAATGACTTCCGTACGGCTTCGAGGCGATTCTGGTCCACCATCCGGCGTCTCAGGGGGGGAAAGCGGTACGCGACCAACACCATTTATGGTGGGGATGGCGTGCTGTTGACCTCAACTCGGGATGTTGTGAGTCGGTGGGCGGAATACTTCGAAGACCTCCTCAATCCTACTGGCACGTCTTCCACTGAGGAAGCGGAGCCTGGGGACTTTGGGTCGGGCTCTCCAATCTCTGGTGCTGAGGTCGCCGAGGTGGTTAAAAAGCTCCGCGGTGGCAAGGCTCCGGGGGTGGATGAGATTCGTCCTGAGTTCCTTAGGGCTCTGGATGTTGTGGGGTTGTGTTGGCTTACGCGACTCTGCAATATCGCGTGGACATCGGGGGCAGTTCCCTTGGATTGGCAGACTGGGGTGGTGGTTCCCCTATTCAAAAAGGGGGACCGTAGGGTGTGTTCCAACTAGGGCTGTGCGATATGACGATATATATCGTGGGGACGATAGAAACGTGTCTATCGTGCTACTTTCCTTCTATCGTCTCTATCGTGATAAATAAGAATAAAAAAATAACTGTCGCAAAGAAGCTTCATGTGTGGTTTTGCGAGATGACGGCGCTGCTTTGTTTGACGCACGCGCGGGTTTGCGACACATGCTTTACGTTGTTAAACTCGAGAGCAACAGAGCCGCAGGCGCATGAAGCCGGTGTCTCAACAAGGAGAAAACAGCTGCACAGGCAGCCCAAGAAGAATAACTTTTACCAAAAAGAGGGGGAAGCTCACCTTGTTAGCTTCCATTATTTCGCTCCGCTGAAACTCTGAGACAAAATGGGTCCAGAGGACACGAACCCAGAGTCCAACCGAGTCCGAACTCGGGTCCAGTTAACCAATACAAAACAGACCAGAGACACAACAGAACCGCAATCAAACGCAACGTTTTCTCTTTTCTGTTTCTTGCTTTGTTTACTCAAACTTCAGAGCGGATTTCTTCTTCGTGAGTTTCATTAGCAGCTGTTGTTTTACCGCCACCTGCAGGAAAAATTTGGACCAAAGTAGAAAAGGAGTTGTTTGTTTGTTTGTTTGTTAGTTTATTCATTTTATAATATGAAATACAACAATTAACGTATTCATAATAGAAAAAAAATAAAAATAAAATGAAAGGTAGCAGATGAAGAATAAATCTTATTAAATCTGCTCCTTATTCATCTAATAACAGTTCAAACAATATTTTCTATAATAACAAAATAAGTAAATAACTCAGTCAATTTTCAATTCACATATATCACACATTAAATTAGATTCATTTATATTTTTTTAGCAATTCATTTTTTACCAGTTTCTTAAATACAAGGAATGATTTGGCTTCCTTAACATTTGTCATTAAGTCATTCCATAATCGTACTCCTTGAATTAAGGTAGATCTTAGGTAGATCTAGTTTCTACTTTGGTCCAAATTTCCTTGTTCTTTTTGTTCACATTCTTATAATTGTAACTATCTGTAGTAAAATAATAAAATAAAAAAACTTTGGTCCAAATTTTTCCTGTATACACACACATCGTGTTGTATATATCGTGATATATATCGTTATCGTGATATAAAAAAGTCCATATCGTGATATATGATTTTTTCCATATCGCCCAGCCCTAGTTCCAACTATAGAGGGATCACACTCTTAAGCCTCCCTGGTAAGGTCTATTCAGGGGTTCTGGAGAGGAGGGTCCGTCGGATAGTCGAACCTCGGATTCAGGAGGAGCAGTGTGGTTTTCGTCCTGGTCGTGGAACACTAGACCAGCTCTACACCCTCAACAGGGTCCTGGAGGGTGCGTGGGAGTTTGCCCAACCAGTTTACATGTGCTTTGTAGACTTGGAAAAGGCATTCGACCGCGTCCCTCGGGGGGTTCTGTGGGGTACTCCGGGAGTATGGGGTACCAGGCCCATTGATATGGGCTGTTAGGTCCCTGTACGACCGGTGTCAGAGCTTGGTCCGCATTGCCGGCAGTAAGTCAGGCTCGTTTCCGGTGAGAGTTGGACTCCGCCAAGGTTGCCCTTTGTCACCGATTCTGTTTATAACTTTTATGGACAGAATTTCTAGGCGCAGCCAAGGTGTTGAGAGGATCCGTTTTGGTGGCCTTAGAATCGCTTCTCTGTTTTTTGCAGATGATGTGGTCCTATTGGCTTCATCAGCTCGTGATCTACAGCTTTCGCTGGAGCGGTTTGCAGCTGAATGTGATGCGGCCGGGATGAGGATCAGTTCCTCCAAATCCGAGGCCATGGTCTTGAGCCGGAAAAGGGTAGCGTGCCCTCTCCGGGTCGGGGAGGAGGTCCTTACCCAAGTGGAGGAGTTTAAGTATCTCGGGATCTTGTTCACGAATGAGGGAAAACTGGAGCGTGAGATCGATAGGCGGATAGGTGCAGCGTCCGCAGTGAAGCGGGCGCTGTACCGGTCTGTCGTGGTGAAGAGAGAGCTGAGTCAAAAGGCAAAGCTCTCAATTTACCGATCGATCTACGTTCCCACCCTCATCTATGGTCATGAGCTTTGGGTTATGACCGAAAGAACAAGATCTCGGATACAAGCGGCTGAAATGAGTTTTCTCCGCAGGGTGGCTGGACTCTCCCTTAGAGATAGGGTGAGAAGCTCAGTCATCCGGGAGGGACTCGGAGTAGAGCCGCTGCTTCTCCACATCGAGAGGAGCCAGTTGAGGTGGCTCGGGCATCTGGTTAGGATGCCTCCTGGACGCCTCCCTGGTGAGGTGTTCCGGGCATGTCCCACCGGGAGGAGACCCAGAGGAAGACCCAGGATACGCTGGAGGGACTATGTTTCTCGGCTGGCCTGGGAACGCCTTGGGATTCCCCCAGAGGAGCTGCTCCAAGTGGCTGGGGAGAGGGAAGTCTGGGCCTCCCTACTTAGGCTGCTACCCCCGCGACCCGACCCCGGATAAGCGGAAGAAAATGGATGGATGGATGGATGGATTAAAAATAAATAAATTGTGTTGGTTTTATCATGAAATTCTGTTTTTACTTTGACTTTATTAAATAATCTGTTAATTTTTTTTCTTCTGGCTCTCGCTCGAGGTGGCTGCTCGTCTTCCCTCCCCAGTTTTTCCTTCCCCCTGCTTCACTCTCTGTGTGTCTGAAGCACCTGGTACACATCTGAATGTAAATTAAGATTATGGATCCGGTATACTGGACGTTCAACGCTATAGACACGATTTTTTTCAACAAAACAACAAGGTCCTGGAGAACCTGCTTGTCCAACTGCGACACATGCTGTGGGGTATGTCATGTATATAGTAATAAGTTAAGAGAAACATTAATAATTAAAAATAATAATTTTACATTATTTATCTGAGGAGCAGACTGCTTTGAGTTTAACTCATCGCAGAACTCTCACTTGGTGAACTAAAGTTCATTAAAAGTTCATTAGAAGGATTTTGGATTCTGGACACGGCTCCAGAATCCGTCTTGAAGTGCGGTGGAAATGTGACATGTAAAGAGCTGATCTGAGCAGGGTAGAGCAGAGTAGGAGTGGTGGAAAAGGGGCACTAGTCTATGTAATCCACTTTAAATGATCAATACATTATGAAACCTTCCCTGAATTAATCTAGGCTTTTTTGCCCATGTGAGATTATCTCAGCGATACACATATTATTACTCTGAACTCATGCAACTACTTGTTGAAGCATTAATTTATTTTGTTACTTAGTTCATAACCATATAATTAATTTAAACAACCTGACCAACTGCAACAGTTCTTAGCTTCTCTTGAAGCTCCACCTTTCCTCCCTTTGTACCTGGATAGTTCTTCAGCCCCGAGGGACACCTCCAGAGCCTGATCTTGTCCTGCAGCAGCAGCACCTTACACTTTATGCCTCATCCTCACCAAATGCATCAAAATGCTCCCAATGCTCTGTGTTTGCTGCTTGTCAACAGATATCTGTCCCCACCGATCATGTCTGCATCTGTCCCCACCGATCATGTCTGCAGACGCGCAGTGGGAGGAGCGTGTGGCTCCCTTCCCAGTCAGATCCGTGTTGTTTTTATGTACACTGGGCAGATAAAATCAGCTGTACGTGAAACTCGTTAACACTTGAGTGGGTTTTCTACGAGCCGAACAGCAGCTCTGAAAGTATGTTGAGATTAAAAGTTTTTTTAATGTTTGGGGTGATGTACGCTCGAGTGGACAGCAGCAACTTTAAAAATGCCAGGTTTTCCTACCGGAGGCTGGTTTAGTCCACAGAAAGTCCCGTCGTTGTTACGTCATCACATAGCAGAGTCTCTCCCGGTGGTTGCTGTGACGCTGCGAGCAGCAGAAGCAAGAATATTCTGGCTTCCTGCTGCTCGGCTGCACGCGTGCGTGAAAAAGGACTGCCGGGTGCTGCTGCGCTGCTTGAAATGCTGAAGACGCGCCGCGTCACGACCCGCTGCTCCAAGATGCACGGCCACATAGACTTTCAATGTAAAGTGGCTGCTTCGGCTGCGCGAAAAGCGTTTGGTGAGGATTCAGCATTACTCTCCTCTTCTCTCTGCCTCATCAGTGCCTCATATGTGTTGTGAATGATTTAACCGGAAGTGTTTTATAAGGTTTGATCTGTTGTCACAGCTCTTTACAGATTTTCCACAAACCTCACAAACTGCTTCTTGACTGTTTCTAGAGCTGAAATAACTCCACACATGACTCTTTAAAGCCCCCAGTATAGCTGTCCGTTGTGTCCAGCGCCGCTGGACTCACGTGTGCTGCGCACCGGCAGTTCATTAATGGTACATTCAGACCAAACAGCGTTTCAACTTCCAAAAAGCTCGTCACGCACGCAAGTGGACGCACTTGGTGTCCAGACCTACTTGGACCAGAACGCCAGAACGCAAAACTGCTGCGGGGTGTGTGGGAGGAGCTTACCGGTATACCGAGTCCTCATAGACCTTTTACCAGTTGACGTCATCACGCACAGCTCGCCTGAAACGAGCGTTCTGATTGGACGGCAAAAAGCCCTAACCGGATTCAGGGGCTAAGCAAGGGGTCGATGAGCTTCGTAATGATAGCGAGTTGTAATTTAGAAGCTTGTTTTCTTAAAATAGTGAACAACCGCTGGTCAAAATGCCTGAACATTGTGCCGCGGACACGAGAGGAGGAAACCGCACGCCCATACACATTGTCTTAGACAGGGTTGCTTTTTTGGCTACAGATGAACCGTGCGCGCGGGGCTGCCTGGCCTGCACCTTCACCCAGCCAGGAGCCACTAAGTCCCGGCTACACCTGATCCAGTGCGCCCTGGAGGTCCAGAACCGGCTGGACCCAGCTAGGAGCCACTAAGTCCTGGCTACAGATGAACCGTGCGCGCGGGGCTGCCTGCACCTAAGTCCCGGCTCAAAAAATCATGCATTTACTGGTAGCTTAATGATTTTAGAAGATTCGGTTAACGGTTGGCTTATCAAA
>JBBPBX010043437.1:3655-27919 GCA_038048925.1 Garcialebias charrua | reverse complement strand
ATACATATACACACACACATACATACATATATATATATATATATATATATATATATATATATATTTCATTGCTGGCTGAACAGCTGACATTTGTTGTAATTTCACTGGTGGGCATAAATACAGTACAGTAATATTACATTAACAAAATACTAACAATATGTTCATCTTACTTGTGAAAAGTTATCCCCCGGTCCCTGAAATCAAAAGTTCTTAGATTCAAACACGAATAATCTGAGCAGTGCTGAGGAATGTTCTGCTGTTTCTGTTCAGCAAAGTACGAGGGTGACATCTCCAAGATGGCCGCCCTAAATCCTGCGCCAGAGCAGGCTATGGGGTATCTAGTGTTATATATGATATCTATGGTCAAGCAGTCAGCCATGATTTCCCATCATGCATCTGACTTCATCAGCTAGAACTAACTACAAAATAAGAACTAAGACAGTCAAACTGATTCAGACTCAGTCATTATTGTTTGTTTTTGCTGTGTTTCTCCTGCCTCTACCTACTTTGACCACAAATGTTCCTCACTGGAACCATCAGTGATTTAGACTCAGCTCAAAGTCCTATATAAATACTATTCATGAACAGTAGTAAGATGTGTTACTGTGGTAGCACATACATTAAAATTGGAACGATACAGAGAAGATTAGCATGGCTCCCCTGCGCAGGGAGCCATGCTAATCTTCTCTGTATCGTTCCAATTTTAATGTACCGTATGTGCTACCACAGTAACACATCTTACTACTGTTCATGAATAGTATTTATATAGGACTTTGACCTGAGTCTAAATCACTGATGGTTCCAATGAGGAACATTTGTGGTCAAAGTAGGTAGAGGCAGGAGAAACACAGCAAAAACAAACAATAATGACTGAGTCTGAATCAGTTTGACTGTCTTAGTTCTTATTTTGTAGTTAGTTCTAGCTGATGAAGTCAGATGCATGATGGGAAATCATGGCTGACTGCTTGACATATGATACTGGATCAGCTGGTAAGCTAGGCAGCATCAACCTTAGTTCAAATACGTTCTTGTTTCTAGTATTTTACCTTGTTTCATATGGTATCCTGATTTGACTGTTATAACTTATTTTAATTGATTTTAAAGTAACAACAGTTATTCACTAAATATCTTTGTAAAAAATGTGCCCATAATTAATGAAAATTACTCAAGTTTAAAAACATGAGGTTCCGATTTGAGGCGTTTAAGACAAATAAATGTTTCGTATCCGAATTTAAAAAAATTAATCAAACTGCAGAAACCAGTTAATCAGAAATCCATCAAATGAAAAAAGTCTTATTTCTGCACTGAATGAACATGAAGAACTGAACCGGACACAGCAGGAACAACAACTTGTGTCTTCTTCTGGATGAAGCCCATGAGACAAGGGATAGACAGACAGACAATCATTAGTTGGATGCAGGATTTTTATTTTTGTACATTTTTCACTGCTAACTTTTCCTATTAAACTTTTTTTTTCTTAAGTGGTGTCCTTGAACATTAAATTTTCTAAACAAATTTTACAATGTTAAGTGTGTATAGTGTTTGTTTAAATCCATACTGGAAGTTAAGAAAAATTTCCATTTGCATTTGACCTTTAAAGAATCATAAGAAAAACATTATTATAATCTGCTCCCCTGTTATAAAATTATATATATTTTTGTTTCCAGGGTAAAGCCAGACAAATAATTGCTTAATAGTTCATCACTGTACTTTTTTGCTTCACTGTACTTCTATCAAAACATTTACATTTTGACCGATTATATTTTAAAGATGGTTAGCAATTAAAAAAAAAAAAGTATATTATGTATCTTCTGCATTTTGGCCTGGTATGGAGCAAAAAAGGGTAGCTCATTCATTTAAAAAAATCTGAAAACCTTTGAAATATATTTTGCATAAGAGCTCAGCATTCAACGTACTGATAGTTCAAAAAATTTCTATTTAAAGGAGACCACAGATACGTTTTTAAAATTTTTATGGTATTTCGTTGGGGTTACCAGACACTGTTCATTCAATTTAATACACAAAATAATTCTTAGATAATCAATTATACCCTTTTTAATTCTGCCATTTTTAACTTTCGTTTTGAACGACCGGTTTATGATAATGAGATCTCGTGGCACGCCCTTCAAAGATCTGCTTACATTAACTCCGCCCTCCAAAGGCAGACGAGGAAGTCAACTCACGTTACTGCCACAGAGTCGAGCTGAGCTGAATTGGACCGCAACAGATCACAGTGTACAAGTTGTCGTGTCATTTTTTATTCTTCCTCTGTCATGTCCAACTCCCTCTGACTCTCCCTCACTCTCACCGTGCGCGCGAGCTGGAGGGAGCGAGCAGTCACTGGCGGACACACATACACACACACACACACACACTCACAGCGGTGCTGTCTTTTAATCTGAAAACTATCAATTTTAAATCTGCTTAGTGCTCCATTATCTGCGCCAGGAGGGTCAGAGAGGGTTTCTCCGAAACAAAAGGCTTTAAAAAGAAAAAAGGGGGGAAAAAAAAAAGATGCAATGGACAAGATGCAAACCCAGGTCTCCTGGGTGGCAGTCCAGTGCGCTAACCACTCAACCAAACTGGCAGTTGTGCAAAAGTAGTCCTTCATCATATAAGAAGTGTAATTCTTCTTCGGTAATGTCGCCTGGACATTGCCATTAAAAATAAAATTAAGCCACGCATCTCTGCTCTCTGAGACTGGAAGAGTGTGTATCGACACATGTTGTGTAATGCAGCCAACAACGCAACATTTAACTTTAGGAGCCATTCTGCTGAGATGAACTATTCTTCTTCTTCTCCATTTGATTTATGGCGGATCGCAAACAACTGTTAGGTGCATACCGCCACCTAGTGTGCAGGCTGAGATGAACTCAGGAACCGCGTGGGTGGAGCATTACCAGGGGTTGCTAGGTGACGGGGGCGGGACAAAGGTTGGGATGGGTTGTGGCTGTGGGTTGTGGCTGCGGTTTGTGACGTAACAAACCGCAGGAAGTGCAATCGGCCCGTTTCTATCTAAGATAAATAAATATACTTATAGTAAATAAACCACTGGGTGCATTTTTTTGGCCTTAGGACTGTTTTTTTATGAAGTAAATACCCAAAGTTGAGTACAAAAACATTAAAAAGTGAATTTTGCATCTGTGGTCCCCTTTAAGGAAACCAGCAGATTGGCCTGCAGCAAGGAAACAAATAGATTTTCCATTCTGTTAATTTAGCTCTAAACATCAAAAGATGCTCAAAGTTCAGCTACAGACAGGAAGGACATAACATTTAATGATTTATCTGTTTTTAGTTACTTGTACTGTAATCAGATATCAGTGTTTCAGTGTACTCTCTCTGATATTGTTATTATTTTAATTATTATTATTACATTTTGGCAAAAATTGAAACAGAATCTATGATTGTGAAAAAAATGCTGACTTTATCCTCACTCTAATAAAAAACACTGAGCATAATCTGTGAATAAAACATAAAGTAATCCTGATCCTTAAAAGTTAGTGTTTTTTAGGCAGCGTTGCAACACTTACTTTTTAAGAAATCACCACAGTTTTATTGTAAAACACAGACACATAAACCACACATAAAACCATAATGGTTTTATTACTGGCCAACGCCAGACAAAGGAGCACACTGTGGTAGAAAGTAACGCTGCCATTACATGAATATATGTTCGGTCGGAAAAAAAACGCGATCATGACGATAAACATGTTTCATATATTTATGTTTTGCCCTCAGCATAACTTACCTTTTAAATGTGAAGGATGCATGTTCTTGTTCACGAATGAGGGAAAACTGGAGCGTGAGATCTATAGGCGGATAGGTGCAGCATCCGCAGTGAAGCGGGCGCTGTACCGGTCTGTCGTGGTGAAGAGAGAGCTGAGTCGAAAGGCAAAGCTCTCAATTTACCGATCGATCTACGTTCCCACCCTCATCTATGGTCATGAGCTTTGGGTTGTGACCGAAAGAACGAGATCTCGGATACAAGCGGCTGAAATGAGTTTTCTCCGCAGGGTGTCTGGACTCTCCCTTAGAGATAGGGTGAGAAGCTCAGTCATCCGGGAGGGACTCGGAGTAGAGCCGCTGCTTCTCCACATCGAGAGGAGCCAGTTGAGGTGGCTCGGGCATCTGGTTAGGATGCCTCCTGGACGCCTCCCTGGTGAGGTGTTCCGGGCATGTCCCACCGGGAGGAGACCCAGAGGAAGACCCAGGATACGCTGGAGGGACTATGTTTCTCGGCTGGCCTGGGAACGCCTTGGGATTCCCCCAGAGGAGCTGCTCCAAGTGGCTGGGGAGAGGGAAGTCTGGGCCTCCCTACTTAGGCTGCTACCCCCGCGACCCGACCCCGGATAAGCGGAAGAAAATGGATGGATGGATGCAAGCATCATATTCTGGTTTCAAACCCTAACATGTGGTTTTGTCTTTCTAGAAACCAGTTCAGGGTTGTTTGTAGTTTGTGACAACTGGCATATTAAAGTTGTAAGTTGTGAAAACTTACTATTCATTCATTTTCTGCTCATCATCTGAACCAAAACAAAACAAACAAATAAAGAAAAAAAGGGCCCCCATGTTGACCCAAGCCCAGGGGCCCCCATCCTCCCAAATCCGGCCCTGCATACATGCATGTACACATAATACACATACTGTATACAGTATAGATATACATACAAACATACTGTACACATAAACATGTATAACACAACAGAAAAAGAGTTAAAAGAGCAGAAGGCTTTTTACTTTAAAATTATAATGACTTGAATTGGATTTGTTTGTAAATTTAATATATGTCTTACCTGTGATAAATAGCTTTTTGAGACAACTTGGTTTGGAAAAATATTTAATTCTGATCTGAATAATGAGCTAGGACCAAGACCAAAGTTTTTTCCTGCCACCCTAAAACAAATTTAATGACTAAATAAAAAAATTAAAAAAATACAGATGGCACAGCAGGCTGGAAAATAAAATTAAATCAGCAAAGTTTGTATACAAATAAGAAACAGTATATGAATGTGAGCAGTTTTAGTTCTTCAGGGCTCTGCAGGGGGTTTCAGAATCATTTGATGGATTTCTGATTAACTGGTTTCTGCAGTTTGATTATTTTTTTAAAAATCGGATACGAAACATTTATTTGTCTTAAACGCCTCAAATCGGAACCTCATGTTTTTAAACTTGAGTAATTTTCATTAATTATGGGCACATTTTTTACAAAGATATTTAGTGAATAACTGTTGTTACTTTAAAATCAATTAAAATAAGTTATAACAGTCAAATCAGGATACCATATGAAACAAGGTAAAATACTAGAAACAAGAACGTATTTGAACTAAGGTTGATGCTGCCTAGCTTACCAGCTGATCCAGTATCATATGTCAAGCACATAGATATCTTATATAGAACACTAGATACCCCATGGACTGCTCTCGCCTATTGGAGCCGACGAGATTTCAGGCGGCCATCTTGA
The DNA here is from genome assembly GCA_038048925.1 of Garcialebias charrua. Lineage (NCBI taxonomy): Eukaryota > Metazoa > Chordata > Actinopteri > Cyprinodontiformes > Rivulidae > Garcialebias > Garcialebias charrua. The sequence continues at coordinate 22,458 of JBBPBX010043437.1, read as the reverse complement.
AGTTGTCGTCCGCTCCACTCAGCCTTATATATTTGGCTGGCACAATAAAGTATCAGCGCATTTAATCAATCATAACACGCTGAATAGTAATCCTGTTGTCACATATTTAAATTTTAGGGATACAGCAATTAAAACTGCATGTATAGGAACATATAGTTTAGCATATTTAAATAATTTTGGTGTAATACAATACTTTAATGTATGACATGTTTAGCAAGATACAACCAAAGATGCAATTTATTCACACACACATTATGTATACATATTCAGATACTGTAATTATATATATATATATATATATATATATATATAATTACATCTGGGCACGATACGGGCGGGCATCCGTCTATCTGTTCGCCTGCAGCAGTAGCACTCACTGCGTCCTGTACTTCTCAATAAAGGAAACAGACGGACCGCTGGAAACAGACGCTCTAGCACACAACTGGCCAGTAGGGGTGCTATATTACACGTTTTTCCCCGTCCCCTTGATTCAGGCGACGCTGGAATATGTACGTAGGGGAGCTCTTTCCTTGATACTCATAGCTCCCAGATGGCCACAGAAACCGTGGTTCCCAGAAATGATCTCACTGTTGTCAGGGACACCATGGCAGCTGCCCCCACACAGGGACCTGCTGACTCAGGCCCACGGGCAGCTCCTTCACCCATGTCCAGAACTGTGGCAACTCTCGGCCTGGCCGCTGAGAGGAACCGGTTGATGGCCTCCGGCCTCCCCCAGAGTATATGCAGGGTCTTGAAAGTTATTAAAAGTTGATAAATCAATTTTGGGAAAATTAAGGGTCTTGAAAAGTATTAAAAAGTCTTGAAAGCGATTTGATGAGGTATTATTTTTTTTGCTGTTCTAGCTTTAAATAATTTGACAGCAAAAAGTATGTATGACGAATATTTGTTTTCCTCACCGCGGATGATTCGGAAACCGCTTCGCACAAATTTAGGGTGTCAGGTTACAACAGCCTTTACGGCTAGGCCTATCTTGTGCGCATGCACGGCTGCTTTATCTCCAAGTTGAGCTTGTGTGTTTGAGTAAGTTGCCGCGAGACCGTGAGAACAATGGGTAAATGCAAGTTTTCGGACTCCTGGTTGGAGATGCCTGATTTTCAAGAATGGCTGAGGCCTGTCGCCGAGAATAACCGTGTTTATTTCTTATTCGCCATTGTTCAACCAAGTTACTTTAAAATAGCTACGAGTCTTGTTGTAACCTAAGCTATATTTTCTTAAACCTAGTCGTGGTTCAGTTTCTTCTTTTGAACTTTTTTCTTTCCACTGTATCTCAGTTCTGTTGTAGGTTTGAGATTCACAGATTTACAGTAATTGAAAACAACAGCAGTTTTTTAAATCAAAGATTTGTTGCTTAATAAAACAAAGTGACGATAAGGTCTTGAATTTATTTTGGAAGGTCTTGAAAAAGTCTTGAAAAGGTATTGAAATTAACTTCATTATTCCTGCATATACCCTGTCCCCGTTAATGTCATAAATACAATATAGGGAGCGAGAGCCCAGTCAACTCAGACTCTCTACGCTCGCAAATGGCGTGCTTTTGAGGCCTGGTGTCTAGAGAGGAATATTATCTCATATTCCTGTGACCTGGTCCAGCTCCTCACTTTTCTACATAACCTACTGGAGAAAGGCCGCTCTTTCTCCACCATTAAGGTCTTTTTGTCAGCCATCTCGGCGTGCCACAAAAGCTGGGGAGGCAAGTCACCCAGCGCCCACCTCTCATGATACGGTTCATGAAGGGCGTACTGAGAAAAAAGCCTCCCAGCAGGACTTTGGCCCCAGACTGGGACCTACAATTAGTCCTGGATGCTTTGTGTGAGCTTCCATTTGATAAGAGAGATAAGAGATTTATTGATTAACATTGCACCAATTAATTAATACAACGTGATTATGTAAGCACAGTCATCCAGAAGAGGGAGAAGTATGCTAAGCTGTAGCATTTCCAAACACATGACATGTTCTTCTGCGCGGCCACGCTCATCCGTCTCCAGATGAAGGTCAAACAGATATGGAAAAAGGAAAAACACAATAGGTATCATTTGTGATATTGACCTCGGGGAGGGGGGGGTCAGCAGTGTCTCTCAGCTTCACTCCAGGAGAGGAGTTCCCAGCAAACAGCCTTCTTCTTTTCCAAGGTCGTGCAGAAACTAGACTAGATAGTTATTGTTTATCTTCAATCTAGGCCACAGTGTTCTTTTGATTGCAGCCTTCCAGAGTCCAGGTGCTGTTCAGGTCCAAAATCGCCGAATCAAATGAGTTTCCGAAGCTACGAACCCCCATCCGTGCCCTGATTAATACCGGGCGGCTGTAAACGAGTCCCAAAACGCACCGCAGATCCACGGTGGTCCACCGCTCCCATAGTGCGGTTCAGCTCGTACAACAGCTGGTTTGAGGAGCTCACAGCCCGGATCAGAGTCTCTTGCTGTTCAGGAAGTTTGGCCAGCGCGCCGATAGCTGCCGAAGTCTTCCTGATCTTCCAGTAACAGACAGCTCCGCTCACGCCAAAAAACAGAGCAGCTGCCACCAATATTCCAATAATCCACAAATCTTCCACGTCTTCGACAGACAGGACGGTCAAACACATGGGTTGCCACTGTCCCCAGGAGTCCATCATGTATCCGACAGCGTGCGTGTCAGAGGGGCAAACCGCTTCTCCTGGCCCGGTTCGCTTCGTGGAGAAAATCTTATCTATAGATGAAACAGCCCAATTTATTAAATCCATCGCAAATTGGTTCGAGTGAGCGCTGAAGAGTCACGGACGAGACAAAAAGCAAGCAGGGAGAGGAAAACTTAGGGAGGGTAGGAGCAAAAAGATATGCGACTTGCTCTGTCGAGTAGCGGAAGTGAGAAGTTTAGCATATGAATTCCCAATTCATTTGAGCCTTTTAGCAGCATTAAGATAGATTTGTTATCTTATAAAATTGCCTTGCTCTTAGCTCTTTGCTCAGCTAAGCGTGTGGGTGACCTCCACGCTTTATCTGTGCACCCAATGTGTACCAGGTTTGCCCCGGACGGGTCTAAGGTCACCCTGCGTCTTAACCCCGCATATGTGCCAAAGGTTCCAACTTTAAATCCCAGAAGTCTGGACTTTGAGCTCTCAACGTTTCCTCCCCACTGTTCTCACTGAGGAACAGAGGAGGCTGAATGCATTCTGCCCTGTTAGGGCCCTGAGTGCTTACATTGAAAAAACTATCAGTTGGAGGAAAACAAACCAGCTGTTTGTATGTTTTGCCAATCCAGCTGCTGGCAGAGCCCGTTCAAAGCAGTGCCTCTCATACTGGGTGACTGAGACCATAAAAAAGGCGTACAGCAGCAAAGGTCAACAGGTGCCCTCTGGTGTACACGCCCATTCCACTCGAGGCCTAGCTGCCTCCTGGGCTCTTTTTAAGGGTGTGCCAGTGGCAGACATCTGTGCGGTTGCCAATTGGGCCTCCACAAACACGTTTGCAAAACACTACAGTTTGGATGTCACAGCATGTGATGTCACTCAGGCTGTTCTCTCTAAAGCCCCTTTCATAAAACAGGTCGGTCCGGCTTTTATGCGTGTTCAAGCCTTCAACGAGCATTCAGAAAACACGCAAACGCGGTTTGGCGGATTAAATTTACTCGCCTTTGATTCCCCCTCTGACCCGCCACGGTTGATAGTGTCAACCTCGTATCTGAGCCGGCAGACCCACTTGTGAAAGCAAGACACGCGATCCGCGCTCAGAATACAGATGCCATCAGTGTGCGACTGCAGTCAACAGGCAGATTTATATTAAAAATGACACGAAACCACTGTATAAACAGTTTCGCTTTTGTTTCCCCCCTCTCTCTGAAGCAGCGCGCTGAGTGTGTGTGCGTGTGAGTTTGAATAGGTTCTATTTGGGGTCTCGTGAACACGTTTGTGTGTGTGTGTGTGTTTGTGCGCGCGCGCGTCCATTTATTTATTGCTGAGGAAATATTTAAAATAACACGACACGACTGTAAACTAGTTTCCCTGTTTTTCCCCCTCTAGCAGAGGCGCAGCGCGCTGAGTGTGTGTGTGTGTGAGTTTGAATAGGTTCTATTTGGGGTCTCGTGAACACGTTTGTGTGTGTGTGTGCGCGCGCGCGTCCATTTATTTATTGCTGAGGAAATATTTAAAATAACACGACACGACTGTAAGCTAGTTTCGCTGTTTTTCCCACTCTAGCAGCGGCGCAGCGCGCTGAGTGTGTGTGTGTGTGTGTGTGAGAGTTTGAATAGGTTCTATTTGGGGTCTCGTGAACACGTTTGTGTGTGTGTGTGTGTGTGCGTGTGTGCGCGCAGCCAGCTGTCCCATTTATTTATTACTGAGGAAATATTTAAAATAACACGACACGACTGTAAACTAGTTTCGCTGTTTTTCCCACTCTAGCAGCGCGCTGTGTGTGCGTGTGTGTGTGTGTGCGCAGCCAGCTGTCCCATTTATTTATTACTGAGGAAATAGTTAAATATAACACGACACGACAACTTGTACACATCTGTCCCACAAAAAATATGTTGCGGTTCAGTTCTGCTCAGCTCCACGCCTCTTTTGAAGCCGCCTGCAGCTGATCATATGAACACGTTTCTTTGAGCGGGACATGCCCGCCTTCAACTGTTGTCTTATGAATGACCTGGGGAGGGTTAAATCCGGACTGGTCTGTGCGGGAATAGCGCGGGTTTGATTTATGAAAGAAGTCTAACACACAGTAGAGAACAGCTAAAACGCCTAAAGTATAAAGGCATAAGTTCTCACAAGCATGCATTTTTCCAGAGCATTTTCAGGGCGTGAATGAATTACGTTCCCATAGTCATATGTTGCACCGAGTGGACTGACTGACAAGGGAACTGAAAGTTATGCACTATAACTCACGTTCCCTGAAGGAAGGGAACGAGGTGCAACACATGTTTGCAACACATGTTTACTCTTTCAATGCCCAAGCTCGTTGAAGTGCACTTGGAGAAATATAGATGGGCGCACGTGTCTTTATACAAAGAGGGCGGGGCCTCTATGGTGACGCTGACGCCCACCTGCCTTAAAGGCGTGAATGCATTACCTCAGGTGAACCATGCGGCGGCGCAATTCCCATAGTCATATGTTGCACCTCGTTCCCTTCCTTCAGGGAATGTAAGTTATGGTGCATAACTTTCAGTTTTTAGAGCGAGGGAGACGCAGCACTGGCTGCTCAGAGCAGGGGGGGGGACATTTGAGCTGTCTGTACCTGCAGTTTATAGCAGGGGCGAGAAGCTGAGGAGGAGAAGCGCATTGTTTGTTTTTAGTATCTTAGCGGAGAGGGGTGCGCAGTTCGATTTGGTCGTTTGAAGTGTTCGGTTGTTAAGGGGGCGGGGCGCCCTGACATATTACGTCATGAAATTAGCATATCATGATATAACTTTTTTGCCCGGGCAAGCATTTTTTACTGGTATTACCGGGAACAATATGATATGGCCCAGCCCTAGTGTACAGCAGTGTATTATCTAATGAAATTATTAGCTGTCTCCACATCCCCATCTGTTTTTCTTATTCCACTGAGGAGCAAAATTAAAGTTTCTTCTCTTTATGGTCATTTCTGGTTATTGAGACACATACTTTGTTGTTTTGAAAGTACAGTGTTGTCAATTAAACCATGTGTCTCATTTAGGTACATGTAATTAGATGAATTGTGTCTCCTCTATTTGGTAATAATGATGATTGTTGTGTGTAGGCCTGAACTACATCAAGACCCACTTGGATCAGGAGTCGGTAGGGATGGAACGGTACACGGTGTACCAAACCGTTTTGGTACGGCACGTTCGGTTCGGTCCACCTGCATACCGTTTTGGTTATTTTTTCACTCATTAAACGTTATTAACGGGAGAATATATGCGTCACGGAACTAAAATTCCTAGGCGAGTTTTAGCACAGCGCTATTATCTTGCAGCACGCGTAGCATTAGCAGCCTAGCTTCTGGTTGCGGTCTGCTGTTTGGGAACGTTGTGGCTTTCTTGTTAAAAGACGTGAACAAATCCAAAGCTGTGTGTGGACGTTGTTTCACGGAGATTAGATTTGCAGCAGCAACACGTCTAACTTGTTAACAGACTTGAAACGACGTCATCCGAATGTGAACGTCTCTTCTCCAAGCAAGAAAAGCAGCTTGTAAACGCCAATAACAGCAGCATTTAAACAGCCTTCATCAACCGCAGTAAAGTTGATTTTAAGTTGGACGTTGGATATTCGAGCTCCATGGCTTCAGCGGTGCGTTGCTGTTGTCAAGAAGAGGTTGTGAGTAATGAGAACAAATACAACCACACTGCTGTTGTTACTGAGATGATTTTTTCCACCACTGGAGATATTCACTGCAACTAGATCAGTGCTTTTGACAGAAAATGTGGACAAGTTGGTCTTTTTGGACAAAAACTTCAAACTTGATTAGTTTGATTGTAAACAGTCTGTTGCTGCTTATTGTTCTGGTTCTGGCTGTTATTGTATTTAAGATTTTTATTATTGTTAGTAGGGGTGTAACGGTATGCTAAAATCACATTTCGGTTTGGTTCAGTTTAAAGGAGGGTTCGGTTCAAGTTTTTTTTTGGTACAAAAAAAAGACAAAATAAAGACTTACAAAATGTTTACTGTATTTTGAAAATAGGCCAAAAATACGTTTGTATAAAAATAAATAAAAGTGACTCATTTGGATGATATTTTAAATAAACAGTACTCTTTATAATAAATTAACTATACTAACAATAATAAAAATCTTAATAAATACAATAACAGCCAGAACAATAAGCAGCAACAGAATGTTTCAACTGAACTAATCAAGTTTTAAGTTTTTGTCCAAAAATACCAACTTGTCCACATTTTCTGCTAAAAGCACAAATCTAGTTTCAGTGAATATCTCCAGTGATGGAAAAAATCTTCTCAGTAACAACAGTAGCAGCAGTGTGGCTGTATTTGTCCTCATCATTACTCACAAGCTCTTCTTGGACCTGCTCCCCAGGTGGGACAGGTCCTGGAACAGTTCACAGTTCAGTCATCACATACGTCTTAGCTGCAGGTGATGTGGTGGATGTCCCCTGAAGAGGAAGTAGTAAACTGCTATTTCTGCCCCAGACTATAAAATAAAACACAAAGAGGTTAAAAAAACCAAGTTAATAAGATTATGATTTTAAATAAAAAAGATTAATTAGATAACACGGTAATAATAATGATAATAATAAAAGAACAATACCTCTTCCTGAACGGTTGTTTTGAGGTGGTTGAATCTCTCGGTCATCATCATCATCAGGGCTTTAATCTGGTCCAGGGCTTGTTGACAATATCAGTTTAAACTTTTTCATAAAGTTCTGAACTTTTTGGCCTGGATGGATGGATGGAGCGTCGCTACAAGAACTTTAAAGCCTGCGCATCAAAAACATTCAGACGTAGCTCCAGAGCTTAAAAAACTCCTACAGTTTGTGTTATTGCTCTGGACCGACCTGAATAACCTGATGAAAGGATGTTTAAATGCAGCTGCGGTCTTTCTGCAACAAGCTGCTTTTTCTTCGTTCATGTTCGGATGATGTCGTTTCAAGCGCGTTCACTTTAGATGTTTGCTGCTGCAGATCCAGTCTTGTGAAACTACGTCTACACACTGTTATGATCTCAAAAGGTAACCCAGATGGTAACGAGACCCAGAACGACACAAGACAAAAGATTGTTGGTTCAACACACGGGAAGCTAGCTGGAAGCTAGCTGGATCTAAAAGTTCGACCGTTGCCAGCATGCATGATTATACTAGCCCAGATATTGATGAGGGGATGGAAGCAGAGTTTCCACCTCTGCCCGTGACACCCTCCAAGCCCCCAGCAGAGAAACAAAGGAAGCTACAAGATACCGAGACAACGTCCTCTCAGAGTTGGCTGCGCTTACCCGCCTCATAAACAACAGGTCGGATGCACTGGAAAAATTGGTCAGTAGCAACAAAGAAGCTATCAAGAACAATTCTAAACAAATAGAGGGTATTAAGGAATCGCTGGAGTTCATCTGTGCAGATTTAAAAGACGTGAAGAGCAAGGTGGAACACTGTGAAAAGAATATTAATGACTGCCAGAAAATCTGCAATGTGCATGAGAATCGTATTTCACAGCTGGAAGCTTATTCACGTCGCTGGAACCTGAAGCTCCTCGGCCTGGAGGAAAAAGAAAATCAGGATGTAAGGAAACATGTCATCAAAATCTGCCAAGCCGTGCTCCCAGATATGAAGGAGGAATCTTCCAAGTTCGATCGATGTTGTGCATCGCCTTGGACCGAAGAAAGCTGGCACACATTCCAGAGGTGTCATCATTCGCTTTGCCCTTCGCTCCTACCGTGATGCTGTTTGGCGTTCCGCTAAGCGTTCCACCTTCCTGCGAGACAACAAACTGAAATTTGCTGAAGATCTGTCTGCTGAGGATCGAGAAAGAAGGAGAAAGCTTTGGCCCGCAGTGGAAAAAGCAAGAAATGAAAATAAGAAGGCCTATTTTGTCGGCGGCCCTGCCTTTGTTGACGGAGCTGAAATTTTCCCTTAGCTGTGGACAAATACTGTAGTCTGATTTTCCTGCCAAATGAAGCACTGCACCCAGTGACTTCTGTTATACTTGAAGTTGATTTTGAACTTTTTTCATGTTCATATGTTATTACAGGTTTGTATTTTTGGTACGTATACAGTGTTTGATAACACTCCTATTTAGCATAAAAGACTTATTGTAGTGTTCTTACTTAGTAAGGTTTAAAATTTATATTAATCTCAGGTTTCTCCCTAAAGTTGTAGTATTTTTTGTCGGTTGGTTGTGAGCCTCCACTTGCTTTGTTAGTTTAAGAAAACTTTAATAGTTCTTCCTTATTTCTTGTTCCAACTCTTGTCTTTATTTTTTTATGTCCTTGTCTATTATTTCTTTAAATGCGAGAGGTCTTAGAAATCATTTAAAACGTAAAGCCATATTTCTTTACTGTAAACAACAAAACACAGACTTTTGCTTTCTTCAAGAGTCACATTCCACTTCAGAAGATGCCAACTTCTGGAGATCGCAGTGGGGATCAGATGTCTGGATGTCCCACGGGTCAGAGCACTCAGCTGGTGTGTCTATTCTCAAAAATCGTTTTAATGGAAATGTTGTAATTTCAGAATGTGATAAAGAAGGTCACTATGTAATACTTGTGGTGGAAACAGCAAATCGTAGGTTAATCTTGGTTAATATCTATGGTTTTAATAACCGCCAGGAGAATTCTGTCTTTATAACCAAAATAGAAGACCGCTTATTACATTATTCATCTAAATATCCAAATTCTTATGTTATTATTGGAGGAGACTTCAATATTGTCCCGAGCAATCTTAATGATAGGTGGCCGTGGCCCCCAAGACAAGATAGCAGCTCTCATGATAATTATCTAAACCTTTTCACTGAAAGACATGGTCTAATGGACATCTGGAGAAAAACACATCCATTTCAAAAAGAATATACTTGGTCTAATAAATCTTTATCAAGCCAATCGAGGATTGACTATTGGCTCATCTCTAAAGAAATAAGTACACTAACGGGGTAGCAAGCATTCTTCCTTCCCCTCTATCTGATCATAAAGCTATTCATCTCAGTATCCCTTTAACACTAGCCTCTAATCGTTTTACAGGTAGTCCCCGACTTACGAGCGAGTTCCGTCACTAGGGGGCGCTCGTAAGTCAAAAATTCGTAAGTAGGAACACATAGTAAAAAAAAAATTTTTTTTTTTTTTTATAAATGAATACATGTACAGTACTGGACAGTCACCAAGCACTTAGCCTATCCTAACACAGTTTTTAAAGATGAAGGAATAAGTTGAATTGTCTCCCTTTCACATAAAGGGAGCAAGCTCCCTATGGAGCCTGCAGGGAGGAGGGAGACAATTCAACTGATTCCTTCATCTTTAAAAACTGTGTTAGGATAGGCTAAGTGCTTGGTGACTGTACAGTACTGTACATTTATCTATTTATTAAAAATATACAGTATATAGAGTACCGTATTTTCCGTTGTATTGGTCGCACCGTTGTATAGGTCGCAGTGTCCAATATTTATCAATAAATTGGAAAAATCCATAAATAGGTCGCACGGGTGTATAGGTCGCACCTACGTCACCGCCGACGTAACGCGTCATCCACCGCTGACGCACCGCGTGACCGCTGAGTCAACCCGGCAATATGGACCGAGTGTTTAGCTCTGCTGCTAATGTCTGCCAGAAGCTAACAGAAGCTAAAAACGAGAGGAGTCCGTCTCTCAGAAAATGAATAAAAAATTGAATTTTATGTCAAATGTTTTCTCGAGACCATAGTAACGTACATTAAAGCTCCTATAATTGCACTCTGTATGCAGAATAAATATACACCGAGTGGTTTTGAAGCAATTTAAGCAAACCGAAGTAAAACCACAAGCTAAAAAAGCTAAAAACGAGAGGAGTCCGTCTCTCAGAAAATGAATAAAAAATTGAATTTTATGTCAAATGTTTTCTCGAGACCATAGTAACGTACATTAAAGCTCCTATAATTGCACTCTGTATGCAGAATAAATATACACCGAGTGGTTTTGAAGCAATTTACGACGTTAACAGAAGTACACAGACATAAAACGAAGGCCAACACGAGACCATGCCCGCCTCTGACACGAATAAAAATCGAATCTCATCTCAAATGATTCATCCAGGACATAGTTAAGTACATTGGAGTGTTATAATTACTCTGTAAGCAGAAATAAATATACACCGAGTGGATTCGATGTTATTTATAACAAATACAGAAGCTAACACTCGAAGCTACATGCTACAAAAAGATCGTTTTTTTATTTTTTTATCTCAAACATCTAATAAAGGTACTCACTTGTAAACGTCCACACTGTGATTCCATTCTGTAAGTTTCAGAAAAATCCGCTGAGTGGTTCTTGACTTATCTTGCTAACAAACAGCAAACAAACAGAGCTAACAGAAGCTACCTCCAGCCCAGAGGCAGACAGAATCAGTCCGAGCAGAGGAGCGTTTTTTCGGGCACAGGAGGAGAAGGTCCTCGCTACTTGCACAGGAGCTGGAAACGTTCTTCTTCTTGGGTTGGTGTACTGGTACTCATGCCCCTAGCGGTTACAGCACTTGCACTGCCCCCTGGTGGCCGAAACTGGTACTGCACGTGCACTGCCCCCTGGTGGCCGAAACTGGTACTGCGCCATTTTATGCAACAGGGAAAAAGGGCCATAACTCAGCCAAAAATTGGTCTAAAAATATGAAAAAAAATCCATAAATAGGTCTCACCGGTGTATAGGTCGCAGGCCTTGAAAAACCCATAAAAAGGTGCGACCTATACACCGGAAAATACGGTATTTTTATTTTTTATTGTTTTTTATTTATTAATAGATAAATGTACAGTACTGTACAGTCACCAAGCACTTAGCCTATTAAAGATGAAGGAATCAGTTGAATTGTCTCCCTCCTCCCTGCAGGCTCCATAGGGAGCTTGCTCCCTTTATGTGAAAGGGAGACAATTCAACTTATTCCTTCATCTTTAAAAACTGTGTTAGGATAGACTAAGTGCTTGGTGACTGTCCAGTACTGTACATGTATTCATTTATAAAAAATAAAAAAAAGTAAAAAAAAATTTTTTTTATTATTTTTTTTTTTATGAGATGCATGCTCGGAAGTCCGGGACCTCGTAAGTCAGAGCGCTCGTAAGTCGGGGACTACCTGTAAATCTTCCTACTGGAAGCTTAACAGCAGCATCCTCAATCACAAAGAGGTTTGTTTAAAGTTGGAAAGCATTATTTCATATTTCTGGAACAAAGCCTCAAAGGAAAATGCTTTTGGTATTAACTGGGAATTGTTAAAATATGATATATCAAAATTTCTCAGAAAATATAGTAGTGACTACTTGGCTAAAAATAGAACTTCAGAAGAAACTGAAGTAGTTCAAAAAATCACTTTTCTGTCTTCAAAATCTGCTGATTCTCTGGATGTCAATGAAAAGGCTGAACTTGATGAGATGCAGATTAGGCTAGACGGGATTTATAAAAGGAAAGCTGAGGGAGCATATGTTAGATCACGTAGTAGACAATGGCCCTCATGCACGAACCGTTCGTACGCACAGATTTGTCCTTAAACTGTGCGTACGAGTGTTTTAGGAGCATTTGCGGCATACAACAATGTTTTCGTATCCTACGATTTTTTTCAGATACGAACAAAATTTACGAGTGGTCCGGACCTGTCGTATAATTTAGGAGCGTCAGTCTGCTGTCATCCAGACGGATCTTCTCCACGAATAACTTCATATTTCGTTATTTAGAAAATATTTTGGGTTTAAAAAAATCACGCACCATAATTATTCTTGACAATAGGTTATTCTGTTTGAATTAGAATTATAATTTTAAGTTTAATTTGTTTGGTGTGTCGCGCAGGCTTCAGTGAGTCGTGCGCTCCCCTTGGTCATCAAAGCCGCTCCTCATATTAACACCCAGGTACATAAAATCCCCATACACCGCCGCAGAACAAGTACGAATTAAGACTGATCTTGTGCCAAACACCATCGGAGCAATAGATTATTATATCTGATTCGAAATATAACCTGCAGAATGTGGTTGCGCGATGACCAGGAGGTGCGCGCATGACACATTTGTGCTGCAAAACATGTTGGCACGCGTCTGCGCAGCGTGGCATTTACAGTATTGTCCATCCATCTCGCAGACTGACCACCTCCTGTCCGTGCTGCGGCGAGACGTTTGTTTGAAGCCATTTTCAGATCAAACCATTTATTCTTGATTTCTGATACTGTACGACCCACGGGACACACAGTATATGCACTACAATATTAATATGAAGTTAACTGTAGTTTCGAGACATTTTAAAATGCTTCTGTTCAAAAACACATCCGACACTTGCGGGGGGGGGGGGCAGCGGTGCGCTCTTCTGAATAAGTGAAACTATAATGTAACACAGTACACTAAAATTAGAGATATTTGACCATCCGACACCTGCGGGGGGGTGGGGGGGTAGCCACAGCGCCACTGAGAGCAGAATCGAACGCGTGAAGTTCTCCTTTTACTTCTTGAGTTTGAATGAATGGACACTTCCTGCTGTCAGAAGGCAGGAAGCGTGGCCTTATATGGTGTTTTGAGGGGTGGAAAGTATGTAAATTACCTTCCCGCGAGCACGCGCAGGTGAGTAGAACAGGTGGGATCCATCACCTTTAAGCAGCCCGTTTACACGCTTTTCCTGTGGATAGAAGACTTTGTTGGTTCTGACGTGGCATGTTCGTACGAACGCTTCGTACGAACAAAAGTAGGAGAAATTTAGGATAAAAATACGAACATTTTCGTGCATGAGGGTCAATGGCTTGAGAAAGGGGAGCAGAGCTCTGCATATTTCTTTAGGCTGGAGAGACAACAGTCAAAAAATAACTCTGTGAGACAGTTAAGAATTGGTGGATCGGTTGTAGAGGACCCGAGAGAAATAGCTAAATTCTGCACAGATTTTTATAGCAACCTTTACACATCCAGATTCTGTCTGCAGTCAAACACAGATTTCTTTGACTCTCTCTCTGACAACAGAAAACTGGCAGAAGATGATGCAGATTTCTGTGATAGACCAATAACTTTAAATGAAGTCATCAGTGCTTTAGGCCGGTTAAAATTAAATAAATCACCAGGCTCAGACGGGCTTACGTCAGAATTCTACAGGGAGTTCTCTGTTAGTTTAGCTCCATTCTTATTAGAAGTTTTTACTGAGAGCATTCGTAAAGGACTGCTGCCTCCTACATTACGTCAGGGTGTGATCACCTTAGTTCCTAAACCACAGAAAGACCCTCTCCTCCTAGACAACTGGCGTCCAATCTCTTTATTAAACAACGATTACAAAGTTTTAGCTATAATCTTAGCCAATAGAATTAAATCTGTTATAGACCCTATTATTGACGAGTGTCAGTCTGGTTTTATGAAAAACCGCCATATCTCTAATAATATTAGGCTAATTTTAGATATTCTGGATTATTCTGAACTCATACAGGACAACAGTTTAATTCTGTTTTTGGACTTTCACAAAGCGTTTGACACCTTAGAGCATGAATTCATGCTTACTACACTTAAAAGGTTTGGTTTTGGTGATTTTTTTCAATAGAAGTGTACAAACTCTGTATGCAGAAAGTAATAGCAGCATTAAACTTCCTTATGGTACGTCTCCTAGGTTTAATCTCTAGAGAGGGGTTCGACAGGGATGCCCACTATCTGTTTATCTTTTTCTTTTAGCAGCTGAGTTTCTAAATGCTCATGTCAGAAACAGCCCTATACAGGGAATCAATATTGCAGGTCAAAGTATTTTCATTAGCCAGTTGGCTGATGATACAGCTTTGTTTTTAAAAGACGTGTCACAGGTCTCTCTAGCAATTAGTACTGTTGAAAGTTTCACTAAGGCCTCTGGCCTGTCTCTTAATCTTAATAAGTGTGAACTGTTGTCAGTGAATAATTGCACACACTCCTCTATTTGTGGCATCCCTGTCAAAGATTCTGTAACATACCTGGGTATCAGTATCACTAAGAATAGTAAAAATAGAAGTATTGCTAACTTCACTCCTGTCCTTGAAAAGTCAAAAAAGGTTTTTAACAGTTGGCTACAGAGGGATCTGTCCCTGAGAGGTAGAGTCCTGCTCACTAAAGCAGAAGGATTGTCCCGTCTGGCCTACACTGCCCAGTCTCTTTATGTTGATAAAACAGTTTGTAAATCTGCCGACAGAACGCTCTCTGACTTCTTATGGAAAAACAAAACACATTATTCGCGTAAATCTGTCGTCTTAAACAATGATAAGTCTGGTGGGCTAAATTTTATTGACTTTGACTCCTTTAATAACACCTTTAAAATAAAATGGATCAAAAATTATCTTAAAAACCCAAACTCTATCTGGAACTTCATTTCGCAGCATGTCTTTTCACATTTAGGCGGTTTAGAGTTTGTTCTCCTTTGTAATTACAGTATTCCAAAAATACCCACTAAGCTTTCCAACTTCCACCAACAGGTACTTTTAGCTTGGTCTCTTATCTATAAACATAATTTTTCTCCGCAGAGATGTTACATCTGGAACAACTCTAACATAATATTCAAAAACAGGTCATTATTTTATCAGAAATGGTTTAACTATGGTATTATTCAAGTTCATCAGCTATTTAATAACAAAGGTCTTCTTTATAGCTATGAAGAATTTCTTACTCAGTACAAGGTTCCTGTCACCCCAAGAGAATATAGTGTTGTTTTTGATGCTATCCCATCTGGTTTGCTCATGTTGTTTAAAGATGTTGACTTCTCTTCTATCCAGTCTGTGAGTCCTGACCCTGAGCAGTCTGCTGTTGGTAAGCTCTGCTTCACAACTCAACTAAGGCATCAATTCCAAAATCTGTTCTTTATTTCAAGAAAATCTGGTCTCATCCACATCATGTGTTTCCTATTGGAACACCTCTGTGCAGAATCTTAATTGGAAAAAAGTTTGGTCTCTCCCACAAATTTTTTTTCTCACTAATAAAGTCAAGGAAATTTCTTTTAAATTAATTCATAAATTTTATCCAACTAAACACTTTCTTCAGAAATACAAAGCTGATATTGATATTTCCTGTTCTTTCTGTAAACTTTATCCAGAAACATCTGTTCATCTTTTTTGGAAGTGTACATACTCACTGAAGTTTTGGAAGGACGTTGTTGCCCTAATATCCAATAATATCCAACCAGGTTTTCTTATTTTGAAAATGTTATGTTTGGTATCTTAGATTTCAAGAAGAAAGACTCCTCTCACATATTTATGATAAATTTGATCTTGTTTCTTGCTAAGTTTCACATACATAAAAGTAAAGTAATGCATAGGAAACCCTTTTTTGATCTCTTTGTAATGGATGTGAAACTGTATCTTGAATCAATCTCAGACTCGAATAACAAAAAGGCTATACAAACAAGAAATATCTGTAATGAATACAACTTAACTCTGTAACTCGCATTTATTTATCTCTATTTTTGTTTTATTTTTATTTATTTTTTCTTTTCTTTTTATATGTTCAATGTTCCTCTGTGTTTATTTTAAACTGTTGTACTTGAAGTAAAGTTATAAATAAAGATTTGAAAAAAAAAAAAAAAAACAGAGAGGGGAAAGACTGCCACCTGGTGGACAGAAGACACCACAGCTGGCTGTTTCCTCACATCTGTTTGGTGTTTTTCTCTGCAGGTATTGGATGTTCCAGTTGTCCATGTTCCTGACAAACTTCCTCGTTATCCAGTTGGGACTCTGTGAGTAAAACACACATTATGATAAATAACAAATAAACATTTCAGGGCCTGTGTTCATCTGTTATTTAGCGTGTCTTATCTGTGTTTTGTGTGTAAGAACGGGGAAGTAGTGTTTGGACTTGTTCCTCCTCCTCCTGCAGTCAACAGTCCTGCCTGCAATTCAAAGTAACTTTTTCACTTTAAGGTTTTAATCAGAATATAATTTTATTCTCATGTTCTGTGTCCGAGGATCAGCCTAATTCAAAGGGGAGTCCTTTATGGTTCATTGAAAGGATGAATTTTACTTTGTCTTGTGCATCCAACAATTTTCAGTCAGGTCATCTGGACAGTTTCTTTTTTTTTTTTTTTTGTGCTGAAACGTTTCACCTTCCATCCATTCTGGTTCAAAACTGGTTCAAAATGTGCCAAAAAGACCATCTTAGCACCACCATAACTGGTTTGTAAGTAAGCTGTTGGGGAAGAATGAGTTTTGTGTTGTGTGATTCCTTGACTGATGAAGCCTTCTGGGTGGAAGGTGAAATGTTTCGGCACGAAAAAAGAAACTGTCCAGATGAGCTGACTGAAAATTGTTGGATTGGATACCTGGATTATTGAGCATGGACTTTGTTGGTTTTATCTTGTGCTGTTCTGTTTCATTGTTTTTATTTAAAGTACTTCCTAACTTTTAGTTTGTCACAGAGTCATGATGCGAGTTCAGACTAGTTAAAAGAGGTTCAACATCATCAGGATTAAAGCGTCCTCGTTACTGTTCGGTTCAGTTTTGTTCTGTGTCTATGTCTTTGCAGAAAAAGAAAGTGTGACGACAGGCAGGACGATTCCAGGTGTGGTATTGTTGGACCCCCATCTGTTCCAGTGTAAATGAAATCTCTGTGTGTGCCTTGCCTGTCTTAAACAACTCTTTGATTATTGTCAAGTGTGTTTCCAGTGAGGCCATGGCGTCGATATGCAGGCAAAACACACACACACACATTCTTTTTTTTTTTTACTTTTGATTCTCATTGAAAAAACAATTGAACGAAAGCCAATTCCACCTAAACTTCTTCTCCAATATTCCACGTTTGTCCGATTCCACCATATTTGTTTACACAGAATATGGCCAGCCCAGTTTTGGTGGAGTCAGACAAGGACTTTGTTTACATTGAGTGTTTAGCCGCGTTTTAAAATTGCAGTGTCTGGATAACTACTGAAGTAAACTTTCAAATTTCACCATCTGATATACAGTAGTTCATGATAACTTTTTTTTTGATTATTTAATACTGTAGTTTCCAATGAGTACCTTTAAGGGAAAATGTACACATCGTGGACGAACTGGAGTTTCAAAATGACCAGTGATGTGATGAGTCTAACACAAAAACAGTGAAATTGTTCAAATGAAAACAAAAAAGACAATGTTTACTGAGAATCCTGACCTTTACTAGGCAGCTTGATCTTGACACCACATTAAAATGGCTACAATTACTGTTTGTTGAGAATGTCCAGTTTGCACGTTCGATTTGTAACCACAAGCTGGAGGCCTGTACTGAATTGAAAAGTTTTATTAGCAACCTCACAAAGGATATTGCTAAATAAATTAATAGCTTGCAGCTTTAAACACTTGCCCAAACTTTTTTACGAGAGTTTCTATGAAGATAGTCTCAAAAATCACACAAGCACACAACGAGATTTGTATGCATACAAGTTTTACAAATGTACACATTTCCATTTCAGTGTTGCTGCCATAGTTTGAATGAGAGCTGATAGGAGAGATCATGTTTCTCCAGTTTTAACTTCTCCCCATTGGCTTCCTGTCAAATCCAGAATCTTATTTCTAACCTACAAAGCCCTAAAAACCTAACTCCATCTTATATTACAGATCTTATTGTTCCATATTTTCCTAACAAAGCACTTTGCTCTCAGACTGCAGGTTTACTTGTGGTTCCTAGAGTTTCCAAAAGCAGAATGGGAGGAAGATTTTCCAGTTATCAGGCTCCTGTCTTGTGGAACCAACTTCCAGTTTCTGTCTGTAAGGCATTGTCCAGTTTTAAGACTGGGCTTAAGACTGTCCTTTTTGATGAATCCTATAGTTTGAGATGGCTAGGATTTCTTAAGCTATCCCTTAGTTATGCTGTAGGCTTAGACTGCTGGAGGACAAATTCACCACATTTCCTCACTCTGCTCCTCTCTTTACTTGCTCTACTCTACCTGTTTGTATTTGTTGTTATTTCTATCCTTAAGTGTTTTTTTCTTTTCTTCTTCCAATAGGGGGAACACCTGGACCTGTAATTTGTTTCTCCTTCCTGTCCTGTCAACCACAACTGGTTGAAGCTCACACTGAGCCTGGTTCTGCTGGAGGTTTCTTCCTGTTAAAACAGAGTTTTTCCTTTCCACTGTTGCCTTTGTGCTTGCTCAGGATGGGAGACTGTGACAAAGTGAAGATTCAACGAGTCTGCTGGATTCCTTAGATAGAAAATTTTACTGAGTGGCTTTTTTGTATGTGAATTTTCTATTTATTTAATTTTATTATATATGTGTGTATATACAGTATATATACACATATATATATATA
>JBBPBX010043436.1:8953-27919 GCA_038048925.1 Garcialebias charrua | reverse complement strand
ATAAATCGTTCAGAGTTATTAAAGAGGGAAATTATTTTGCGGCATGAGAAATAAGCCACACCAACAACAAAAGACAGGGACATATTGGTTGTTCTGGTGACATCACTTGCAGAGACTCCGGCTCTGAAAATAAAAGAATAAAAACCTGACAGCCAGTCTGACAGCTCAGAAACTGTCACAGACTGTGAAGATCATGAAAATTGTTGTGTTCACACTCCAGTGCATCACTGAAAGATGAAACTTTATTAAATGATATCAAGTAAGGAGACTCACAAATAGGCCTCATGTATCAACCATGCGTGCGCACAAAAACATTGCGCACGTCACTTTCCACGCAAAGTGGCGTATGTATCAAATCTGATATGAACGGGAATATCTGCGCTTCCACGTACAAATCCACGGCTGCTCCCCTCCTTGCGTACGCACGTTTCTGTGGTTATTGTTCCTTTGGCGACACTTACAGGTGATCTGTGAAACTGTGTCCATGATATGAAAACAATCATAAATCCCACCAAACACACATGATTAACGATTATTACATCCACATGGACGCAATTAGATGAGTGGATATAAAAGCATGCGCCAGATAGTGGCAACAATATTGACAACAATGAGATGTAATTTCTTTAAATAAGAAGTTAACCAAGCTGTATTAACACGCCTACGTTTAGGTCAGTGGGTAAAGCGCTTGCCTTTAGTTCCAAAGGTCGTGAGATCGACTCCCGCATGGTACAACGTTTTTCTTTTTCTTTTCGTTCCAGATTGAAATACACATGAAAACTATTTACAAAACAATAAATCGTCTGCTTCCTTTCATTTCATGTATTGTTCTATTTCTTGTTGTTTCATTCAATAGTTTTCCTGTGGTCTTTAAATCCGGAATGAAAAAAAAAAACATTGTACCAAGGGGGAGTCGATCTCACGACCTTTGGGACGAAGGGCGGGCGCGCTCACCACTAACCTATACAGGCATGTTAGAGCAGATGGGTCAACTTCTTGTTTAAAAGTGGATGGTATGTTTTGCGCTAGGCGTGCCGAATAAAACCTTTTTCCGTGCTTCTCTGCCTCACTCAGAAGTGATTCCTGTTCACAGTCCGTGAAGTTCCTCTTTTTTCCACGTTCCGACATGATTTGCAATGGAGCAGAGACGACATTCCTGTCGTGCATGGCATATTTGAATGACTTTGCATATTCATACGGAGGCGTGTCAAAGGCGGAGTCGGCCACTCTCTCATGTGCGCTGAATTCCACGTTGATTGTGTTGTACATAAGGAATGTGCGTGGATTCCGGTGTACGCACAGTTTGATAAATCTGGATTTTTTTGTGCGTGGACACTTTTCTGGATTTGTCCGTACGTTACTTTTCAGTAAGAAATCTACGCAAGTCTTTGTACATGAGGCGTGTGACAGGACTGAACTCAGCACAGGTTTGACTCAGAAGCACAGATCTCAGTTCAGTTTTTGGATTTAGCTATAGTATTTAATCCTGTTTATCTAGTGCTCTGCACACGAGCTCATTTTATTTAAACTAGTTTGAATGCTCATGGTCATGTGACTTTATAAGGGCTTTACAGGATGCTGCCCAAAATATAACACGTTTATTGCTTTTTATTTCAGATTCACAGCATATGAGCAGAGCAGGAGTCTTCTAAAGGGCTGAAGTAAAACAAAAATAAAATATGTGTGAATGTCTGAAAAAGTCTGTACAGTATTATGTTTGTTTGTTTGTCACACCTGGAAAGGTCCATAACCTCAGAGGTCCGTAAATAAATATATATTATTTTATAATTTTAACTGTGCGTTATTGGTATAGTTTATTTGTCTGTCCGTATTTATCAATCATTCAATCCTTTATTTATCTGTGCATTCTTTCTTTCTTTCTTTCTTTTATTTTTTTATTCAAGCATTCTTTCATTTATTTATTCAGTCCATTAAAGGGGACCACATATAGGTCTTTAAATTTTTTATGTTATGTCTGTGTGCTATCTTGACAATATTAATTCATTTTAATACACAAAATAATTCTTAGATAATTAATTATACCCTTTTTAATTCTGCCATTTTTAACTTTCGTTTTGAACGACCGGTTTCTGATACAAGTTCTGAAGTCCACGCCCTTCAAAGATCTGTTTACGCCCTCTGTAACAGCCAGTATCTGTAATGTGTTGTTGTTTTAAAATTAGCTCTTTTTTTATTACTCATTTCACTTACTGTTACTTGTGAAAACTATCATGTACCTTTGTAGCTTCCACCACTAGATGGCGCCACTAACCTTGTACATGAAATCTGGATTTAAAGAAAGATTCAAGAATTTCTGCAAGTTTGAAAAAAAAAAAGTATTTACAGATGCATAATATGTAGATTTATTTCTCTTTTTAATTACAACATTTCTTGTCTGTTCTTTAAAAAAGAAGAAATGCTCTATTTTTCCCCCTAATGTTTGATTTGATTTGATTAGATGTTTATTCATTCATTAAAACTTCAGTGTTTGAAGTCTATGCAGATGATGTTCTAAAGTTAAAGTTTAAGGACAAGCTTTAAAAGGTTATAAAACAACTTCCTAAAACACCTTTTTTAATTGTTGTTTCCCTGGTGATGTTTTATGTTTGAGCAACAAGTTCTGAACAGACCAGCAAAGACCACATTCAGACAAACTCAATCACACTCGCACAATGAAACTTTTATTCTGTCCTAAACTGTGGGCTTTGTGGGAAGAGACATAAAATCGCTGTTCTTTGCAGTATTTGAACAAAAATATGCATCATATTACAGCATGTGGACAGAAGAGCCATCATACAGCAACACCCTTGAAGTTGAGAAGTGAAGAAATCAGTAAAACATGAAGGCGTGTGTTCCCGCCATGGGTCCAGAAAGAGAATGAGGAACATAGATGACCCGTGTTCTGCTGTATGGCAAAGGATTGCATAAGATTGGCACGTCTGGCAGGATGTGCACACATAATTCTGTTGATGTGAAAGCTGGTAAAGATAGTGGTTTGCACAGTGATGCAGCATAGTGGAGACGAAGGAGCAGCATCAGCAGAATGTGGACTGTGTTGGAGAGGCTGCAGCAAAACAGAGCAGTGTGTGAGAGCTTCATGGGCAGGCTTCTGTCAAAGGCAATGGTTTAAAAAATTGTTTTTCCTTGAGCTTTGATGTAAAATCTCAAGTTATTTGTAATGTAAAGTCTCTAAAGGTCGATATAATCTGCAAAAATGTAACTTTTGTGTTACTTTTCTTTAACCCTCCTGTTATGTTTGTTTCTGAGGTACAGCAATAATGTTCGTGGGTCAATTTGACCCGGGGAGTGTTTAATCATGTAATAGTGTCAGAAACCCAAAAAATCCTCCAAAACCTTTTTGTATCTGATTATTAACTCCAATACTAACCATGTCAGTCAATATTTGTGCAATGATGTTTTTTTTATTTCTCATAAATAAAGGATAATGACGACTAACTCATTTGGACATAAACAATGTGATTTACATTTTTTATGTTTGCTGAAAAAACCTACACACAAAAAAACAATAATTATCCTTGAAATTGATTTTTGTAAAAAAAATTATGTTACATTTTATTTTATTTTTTTCAAAGGGTGATCTTTATAATTGAACTTGAGACACATTTACTGTTCTGGGTCAAATTGACCCGCTCATTAAAATCAAGACAAATGAGTCATGAAGATTTGTGTGGGTGGAGTTTTCCCACGGGAACAGAAAAGGTTCCCGTCAAAAGTTGTATAAACACCTGCTTTCTCACAGTTTCCTTGTGAAGTAAAGAGAATAGTGAGAAAGTGGGTTTATGTGCATGCATGTGTGCATGTGTGTGTGTATGTGTGTGTGTGTGTGTGTGTGTGTGTGTGCGTGCGTGCGTGCGTGTGTGTGTGTGTGCGTGTGTGTGTGTGTGTATGTGTGTGTGTGTGCGTGTGTGTGTGTGTGTGTGTGTGTGTGTGTGTGTGTGTGTGTGTGTGTGTGTGTGTGTGTGTGTGTGCGTGTGTGTGTGCGTGCGTGCGTGCGTGCGTGTGTGTGTGTGTGCGCGTGTGTGTGTGTGTGTAGTGAAATATGTCTCATAGTTTCAAGGAAACAAATAGAATTGGAAATGTTTTTACCCTTTTTACCATTCATTTTGACTGCCGGGTCAAATTGACCCGAACAGTATCGATGTAACAAGTAGACGCAGAGAGTGGTACAAATGTGTAAAGTGAATCATTTTCAATTTATATGTTGATTGGAACTATTAAGACAAATAGAAAAAGTTTCATGCAGAAAAAATATTTTTAACTATTTTAAAAAAAAATGTAAACTTTAAAACGGGTCAATTTGACCCGTAACATAACAGGAGGGTTAAAATAAAAACTAAAATCAGCGAGAGTGAGATATATAAACCACGTTTTGTCAAACTCATATTTGATGTTTTTTTAACATTGTACAAAGCTCAGAACTTCACAATACCCTCAAATATCCAAACGCTTTTTGTAAAAAGAAAAAGTACTTACAATCTTAAGGGTACAGATATTTTTGTTATGCCACAGCATGATGATGATTATCCGATCAGTCGTATCCGACTTTCGGTCATTTTATGAATCTTCATACTCCATGCCTTCCTGTCTTTCACCAATTCTTTCAAATCTGCAATTGGCATTGTCATTGTTGTCATGATAGTGTCGAGCCATCTTGTTCTTTGGCGGCCTTGTCTTCTTTTCCCACTGACTTTTCCCAGCATCACTGACGTTTCTAAAGAATCAGCGCGCATCACATGGCCAAAATATGAGAGCTGCTGTTTGGTGATTTTGCCCAATAATGACATTTTCGGTTTGACGCGGTCCAAAACTGCCTTGTTCTTCATCATGGCAGTCCAAGGTATTCTTAGCATTCTCCTCCAACACCAAAGTTCGAATGCTTCGACTTTTCTTTTCTCTTCTTTTCTAAGCGTCCAACTTTCGCAACCATACATCATTATAGGGAAGACAATTGCGTTGACCAATCTGACTTTTGTTGCAATGCTAATATCTTTGCTCTTCCAGATCTTTTCCATTCCCTGCATTGCAGTCCTGCTGAGTGTGATTCGCCTCTTGATCTCGGGCGCCGATGCCCCACTGCGGTCGATTTTTGCTCCAAGGAAAATGAAATCTTGTACAGACTCGATTACTGTGTTGTTTATTTGCATGTTCATTACACCATTGCCTGCAGTGGTCATAACTTTAGTTTTTTTGATGTTAAGGTACAGTACCATTCGTTCACTTTCCTCTTGCACTTGTCGGACGAGACAGTCGAGGTCCTTTTCACTCTCTGCGAGCAGGGTTGTATCATCTGCGTATCGAAGGTTATTGATGTTTCTGCCGCCGATTTTGATTCCAATCTCAGATTCGTCCAAATTGCATCGCCTCATAATTTGATTTGATGTTTATTCATTCATTTTTAAAGAACAATACAAGACAGTTTCATCAGATACAAGAATACAAGTAGGATAAAATGAAAGGAGCTGAAAGAAGATGAAATCTTATTATATCTGTCCCTTTTTTCACTGTTTGTTCAACCAATGTTAACCTTCAAGCAACATCACAGAATGAATAATTCTACTTAATTTTTCTAACTGTAATACACAAACTACATCACAAAATGAATAATTCTACTTAATTTTCTAACTGTAATACACAAACTACATCACAAAATGAATAATTCTACTTAATTTTTCTAACTGTAATACACAAACTACATCACAAAATGAATAATTCTACTTAATTTTCTAACTGTAATACACAAACTACATCACAAAATGAATAATTCTACTTAATTTTATCTAACTGTAATACACAAACTACATCACAAAATGAATAATTCTACTTAATTTTTCTAACTGTAATACACAAACTACATCACAAAATGAATAATTCTACTTAATTTTTCTAACTGTAATACACAAACTACATCACAAAATGAATAATTCTACTTAATTTTTCTAACTGTAATACACAAACTACATCACAAAATGAATAATTCTACTTAATTTTCTAACTGTAATACACAAACTACATCACAAAATGAATAATTCTACTTAATTTTTCTAACTGTAATACACAAACTACATCACAAAATGAATAATTCTACTTAATTTTTCTAACTGTAATACACAAACTACATCACAAAATGAATAATTCTACTTAATTTTCTAACTGTAATACACAAACTACATCACAAAATGAATAATTCTACTTAATTTTCTAACTGTAATACACAAACTACATCACAAAATGAATAATTCTACTTAATTTTCTAACTGTAATACACAAACTACATCACAAAATGAATAATTCTACTTAATTTATCTAACTGTAATACACAAACTACATCACAAAATGAATAATTCTACTTAATTTTACTAACTGTAATACACAAACTACATAAGAAAATGAATAATTCAACTTAATTTTTCTAACTGTAATAAACAAACTACATCACAAAAATGAATAATTCTATTTAAATGTTCTAACTGTAATACACAAACTACATCACAAAAGAATAACTCTACTTAATTTTTCTAACTCTAATACACAACACACTAAGCTACATCATCAGTCAACATAAGTGTAATATACAACACACTAAGTTACATCATATATAGTTTTTGAGCAAGTCCTTTTTGACCTTTTTCTTAAATGTATACATTGATTTTGCATTTAACATCACTCTCCAGAACATTCCACAATCCAACTCCCTGAATTGAGGTAGACCGTCCCTTTAAGCTGGTTCTGAATTGTGGTTTGATGAATATCTGTCCCTTTGAGATTGTAATAACTTTGTCTTTTTATAAAATTTCTTTGGATATTTAAAGGTAATGTGTTATTATGAGCCCTATACATAACTGATAAAATACTATATTCTACCAATTCCTGGAATTTCAATAAATTTAGCTGAAGAAACAAGGTGTTTGATGGGTGACTGAAATGTTTTCTGGTGATTACTCTTACAGCTCTCTTTTGTAAAATAAAAACAGGCTTTGTAATTGTTTTGCACGCTTTTCCCCAAACCTCAATACAATAGATTAAACGTGGATGTGTTATACAACATATACAGAGCTTTATCAATTAAAAAATCAAAAAAGGCGTTCAATACAGAACAACTGGACTTTATTTGTAGCAACAAGACGTTTCGCTCATCATCCGATAAGCTTTCTCAATTCTATGAGGAGACTGTGAGAGGGAGAGAGAAGTTATAAGCAAGCTGGGCCACTGGTACACACCAAACTAGGTAAATTGGAAGCTAACACACACACATACTTGGGATAACACGTGCCTGTGACCCATTCAAAGTTCAGTGTGTGAAAGCAGAGCTTACAGAAAACACACACACATCCTACTGTATGTAAATTGACAAAAACCACACTTCACACATTGATAACAGGGACCTGTCAAAGTCTTTGTTGGTCTAATTCACAAACGAGGCTCCTCTGTTCTCATCAGGTGTGAGACGCCTGGGGACCAAATCCAGGGCTGCACTATAGACCCCTTTCACGGATTGCGCAATACCGGAAGCACCGCCATGTTGGAGACACTCGCGCTGTAAACACACAGTAGTTGAAGTCGGAGCTCCGGTTTTATTTCTGATTTGACCTTGTTGTCTGTAAAACAAACCTCTGTAAAGAAGACAGAAGCTGCAGGAGACTATGTGGACCAGCTTCAGCCTGCAGCAAAGGAACGTCATTTGGATAAAATACAGATAATTGGCAGCTAAGACCCATACCGGCTGTCCAACATGTCAGAAGATGAGAAGACCTTACCAGCTGTGACCTACGCAGACATTGTGAATTATTTGGTGATTTATATTTAATTTTTAATTTGTCTGTGTACATATAAATATATTTTGGGTGTGTTTTTAAACACACACTAGCTATGTATTCTTATTGTAAATGTATGTGACTCATCACATCAGTCTGAGGATTGAAGCAAATTTTGTCAAAATGATCTTAGATCCCTGTTTTTTAAGCTACATTTGATCCCTGGATCAACCAGATCTGAGCGGTTCCAGAGAGCAATGCCTTGATTTTCCTTATTAATCCAGACTAAATGTGTAAATGTGTGTTTCAGTTCATTTTATAGAAGCTCTGTGCAGAACTACCTCAAAACATATTTTTTAAATAAACATGTGAAGTACAATGATGGCTGACAAGTGTTATTCAAAATTTTCAACTTTTGTACAGTGTTTCAACACAAATTATATAAATAACAGCTACTCTATGAATCTAATTACAGTAAGAACTTTGAGGTGCATTCTGCAGACATTATCTTTTAAGATAATAGTACGAATGGTTGTCTTTATATAGACCTTTTTTACCTTATAA
This sequence comes from Garcialebias charrua, assembly GCA_038048925.1. Lineage (NCBI taxonomy): Eukaryota > Metazoa > Chordata > Actinopteri > Cyprinodontiformes > Rivulidae > Garcialebias > Garcialebias charrua. Next base: position 19,583 of record JBBPBX010043436.1, on the reverse strand, counting down.
CTACTTTGAGTTTGGCAGAATATTTTCTAGTCAATACAAAAAGTGCACAAACAAAATGGTTAATGATACATAATGTCATTTATTCTGTTTAAAAGAGAGGTTTTCTAAATCGACGTGAGCTATACAGTATCAGCACCACTATGTGAAACATATGTTGTAATATGTAAGTCGTCTTGTTTGCTCACGTCTGTGTGATATCCATTACAGAAAAAGCATAATCAAAATTACATTCATCAAATCAATACATAAACAGTAATGATATAGTAATTCATGCTCAAATCAAAAAAGGCGTTCAATACAGGATCAACTGGACTTTATTTGTTACTAATAAAGTCCAGTTGATCCTGTATTGAACGCCTTTTTTGATTTTATCATGTCCTGGACGACTGAGAATCTTCACCAGCATCATGCTCAAATAAAGAGTGCAGTGAATGAAAAATCATGTCTGCCCCATATTTGCAAAAACAACTTCAAAGTAAAGGTGGAACAATGTAAAATAAAAATAAAAAAGGTTCACATCAGCTATCACTCTTCTATCCACTTGTTCTTTTTACAATTCATGCAGCTACTCATAACCCACCAAAGGTGATTAACCAAGGCACAGCACACAAAGCCAATCATATCGATTAATGCAACTTTTTCTGGATATCTACATGTTTGAAAATCAATAGGTAGAAGAGGGCCATTCAAGATTGTGTATTTTTGTCTAACACAGCCTATGACACGTTCAACATGGATTCTAACATGTGCTATTTGCCATGTTTTTTTTAGTTCTTTTTTGTCGTCGGTTGAAGCGTTCAGCTGCCAGATGTCATCCACCATCAGCACCAACTGCTACAGACTTCTCTGCAGCACACGTCTTCAGTGAAGGCACCCAGTCTGCATCATCCTTGCTGTACAATGGAGCACGTCTGCCTAAGAAAAGAAAAAACATAATAAAATAAAAATTACTTAAATGAAGTTGTAAATAATTGGTGTGTTCATATGCATATGAATTTCAAAACAGGATTTACAACATAGCACCGGATTGTCAGTTGTCAAACAACACAAGAACAGTTAATTTAGGTTATTGTATGTGCTTCTTACATATTTAGTGTTTGTACGTATTTTTTGCTTTTCAACTTGAGAGCTAGGTGTGTAGTTTATCATGACAGTGCTCTTGTCATGAGTGTCATGTCACTGTCATGACATGTCATGACAGTGCTCTTGTCATGAGTGTCATGTGCTCTTATGAATTTTGAATAATCAGCATAAACAACTCAACAACTGAAAGCTTTGTTAAGCTTTCAGTTGTTGAGTTGTTTATGCTATTTGTAAAAAACAAATAACTCAACAAAAAAATTTAACGTTCCATGTACATTTTATGCAGCACAGTTAAAGGATTGTAATAATAATAATAATCATTTTATTTAAAAGCGCCTTTCAGGACACCCAAGGACACTTAACAAACCAATTCAGTTCAAACATTATCAGTGACAAATTGAAATATAAAATACATAAGGATTATATAATATAAAATACATTTAGTAAAGTTAATGATAAGTCTAAAGAGATGTGTTTTCAGGGCTGTCTTGAACAGAGAAAGGGAGGTGGTGTTTCAAAGCTCTGTCCTCGTGCTCAATAAACTTATGATTCGTGTAATGCCCTAATTCACTATAATCTACTGTAAGAAATATATTACCTGACACAAAGTGTGCAGAGCAAATTCGGATGTTGCTCAGTGTTTTTCAATCCAAGTTCTGGTTTAGGCTGGCAGCCACAGACGTCGACGTTCCTCTGATAACTGCTGAGTTACTTCACCTTGATTTGTGATCACGAGTGGTAATCTGTAAAACAGAAGCTTTTTCTCTCAATCTGACCGATTGTGGCAGCCATGGACACGACAATAATTCACCATTTTTTGATTTTGTGTGACCAGACGCGACGCACCACTACAATAGCTTTGAGGCTAACACAGCTATGTCGCCAAGATGGCTACTTCCGGTATTTTTCCAGGGTTGATGACGAGCCGTGAAAGGGGTCTATAAGTTTTAGAAAGTTGAAATCTTAGACCTCCTCCTCTGTTTAACGATGGTTTCTCTCTTTTTACATAAATCGCCTCCTTCACACCCCTCTCAAACCACCTGTGCTCTCGGTCCAAAATATGTACATTCTGGTCCTCAAAAGAGTGTCCCTTGTCCGTGAGGTGGAGGTGAACAGCTGAGTTTTGTCCAGAGGAGGAGGCTCTCCTGTGTTGGGACATTCTTCTGTGGATTGGCTGTTTAGTTTCTCCAATGTAGAGGTCTGGGCAGTCCTCGCTGCACTAAACTGCATACACTACACCACTCTGTTTGACCTGATCACCTGATGAGAACAGAGGAGCCTCACTTGCTCACTTGTTAATTAGACTAACAAAAACTTTAACAGGTCCCTGTTATCAATGTGTGAAGTGTGGTTTTTATCAATTTACATACAGTAGGATGTGTGTGTGTTTCCTGTAAGCTCTGCTTTCACACACTGAACTTTGAATGGGTCACAGGCACGTGTTATCCCAAGTATGTGTGTGTGTTAGCTTCCAATTTACCTAGTTTGGTGTGTACCAGTGGCCCAGCTTGCTTATAACTTCTCTCTCCCTCTCACAGTCTCCTCATCGAATTGAGAAAGCTTGTCGGATGATGAGTGAAACATCTTGTTGGTACAAATAAAGTCCAGTTGTTCTGTATTGAACGCCTTTTTTGATTTTATCATGTCCTGGATGACTGAGAATCTTCACCAGCAATTAAAAAATCCCTGACTTTATACAGTACTGCAATTTATCTAGCTATTTTTGTTTTAATGGAATTTACATGATGTTTCCATGTCAGTTTGTCATTAATGATAACACCCAGAAACTTCACTTCATAATAATAATAATAATAATAATGAATTCAATTTATAACGCACTTTTCATTAATGAAAATCTCAATCTCTTCACTCACTTTACAGATCACAACATCTTCAATTTCAAATGGATCGTCATCAACAATTCTCTTTTTGTTACTGAATATCATGTAATTAGTTTTATCTAAATTCAAAGATAATTTGTTTATTTTGAACCAAGTTTGTATTTTTATAAATTCTGTTTTCATCATATCCAAAATCTGTTTTATGTCTTTACCCGAACAGAAAAATGTGGTGTCATCGGCAAAAAGAACACATTTAAGAAGTCCTGACACATTTACCAAGTCATTCACATATAAAATAAATAACTTTGGTCCAAGCACAGAGCCCTGAGGAACTCCACAAGTGATATCACGGAGGTCAGATCTAACATCATTTATTTGCACAAACTGTTTCCTGTCTTTCAAATAGCTAGATACCCACTGTAATGCTGGTCCTCTAATACCATATTTATTTAGTTTTTCAAGGAGAATGGTGTGGTCAATGGTATCAAATGCTTTTTTTAGATCAACAAAAACACTAACACAGTACTGTTTATGATCGACAGCATTAGTTATTTGTTCCATTAAATCCATGAGAGCCATTGATGTAGAGTTTTTTCTCTAAACCCATACTGACTGCTACTTAAAATATTTTGTTTATCAATAAATTGATCCAATCTGGTCACAAATAGTTTTTCTAGAATTTTTGAGAACTGTGGTAATAAGGATATTGGCCTATAATTATTGAATACACATTTATCACCATTTTTAAAAAGAGGAATTACCTTTGCTACTTTCATGTTATCTGGAAATATTCCTGTTGAAAAAGATAAATTGCATATATATGTAAACGGTTCAATAACATAACTCATTATTTCTTTTACGAACATCATATCCATGTCCACCCAGTCTTTTGATCTCTTGTCTGAGAGATTTTTTACCATTTTCATAATTTCCTCTTTGTTAGTTCCATTAAGAAAAATACTGTTTGTGCAGCTTTTAATTGAATGACACACATTATTATCTACTTTTGGTATTTTAGCTGCAAGGCTTGATCCAATATTTACAAAATATTGATTAAATTCATTTACGATATCATTCTCATCATGTATTTCTTTGTCATCTTTCACAAAATATTTTGCAATGTTCGTTTTTGCTTTATGACTTTTTAGAACATCATTTATTACTCGCCATGTTGTTTTAGTGTCACCATTGCTCTTGTTTAATAAATCACTATAGTATTCTTTCTTGCATTTTCTTATAATCATTACCAATTTATTTTTGTATTTTTTATATTTCTCTTCAGCTTGTTGTGTTCTCGTTTTTAAGAAACATGAATACAAGTAAAAAAAAATTACAAGCATTTCTCAACCCTTTAGTCATCCAAGGTTGGTCGACAATATTTCTTTTTCTACGATTTCTTTGCACACAATTCTTTTCATACAGAGCTTCTAAAATATTCATAAATTCATCATATGATCTATTAACATCATCAATATACACGTCCTTCCAGTTTTGCTTCTGTAAATCATCTTTTAATTTATCCATAGCTTTTTTTGATGTGTTTATTATTATTTTTTTAATTGTAACTTCTTTTGTAATGTTTTGATCATCTCTGTAGATAGTGAAAGGTAAATGATCAATTAAATCAGTTGTTAAGATACCGCCTGTCACATCCCCATTTGTTATATTTGTGAAAATGTTGTCAATTATCGTAGCACTATGAGTTGTAATTCTTGTTGGTTTTGATATTAACGGATAAAGATTTAAACTATACATTGAATTTAGAAATGTGCTGATGTTATTTGAATCTGTTTTATTTCCCAGGTCAATATTAAAGTCTCCACACAAGAAAACTTTTTTATTTAAACTCTTTTCCAATAGTTGTATGATTTTATCGGTGAATATTTCTATATTTGATCCTGGTGATCGATATACACAACTTATGGATATGTTTTTAGCATTTTCGTTTAATATTTCTATTGTTATTATTTCCATAAGATTGTCAACAATTATTGACATTTCTTTAATTATTCTACACTTTATTTCATTTTTGACAAATAGAGCTACTCCACCACCTTTTTTATTGTTTCTGTTTAAATGATATAATTCATATCCTTCGATGTGAACATTATTTTTGTTTTCATCATTAAGCCATGTCTCTGACAGTGCTATTAATGTAAAAGTTCTGTTTAACTGTTTTAAATAATCTGTTATTTTGGATATATTTGCATTTATACTTCTACTATTGATGTGAATAATAGAGAGATCTCCATTTGTTATATTGATGTCATTAAACTGTTCTTCATTATAGTATTCACAGTCTTTTATAGCAGGATAAAAGTTTGCATCGACCACATCTTCATCATTGTATATTTTAAATTCTGAGTCTTTGTTTGTTGTTGTCATGTTTTAATGTATTTGTTTGTTTGTTCATCTTTGTCAAATTTTTGTGTATGAACATGTGATAGTGATTGGTGATTTGTCATTTTTGAGCTCATCTATATGTGTCTAAGTCTTTCAGATCTTTTATTATTTTAGCTTGAGAATTTTCATGTACTTTGATCCATATGTTTCCGTTTCTTGTCCAAGTTTTTGTTATTTTTTCTTCCTTTTTCAACAACCTTGCTTTATGTGCAATGTTTGCGTTTTTTTTTAGTTAGGTGTTCATTCATGTAGACATCAGTTTTTGTGAGTTTCTTTGACTGCATCATTACCCTGTTTCTTTGTTTCCTTCCAATGAATCTGACGACTACTGATGGTTTAAGTTTGTTAGCTTTGTTGGGCAGTGTGTAACAGGTGGAAATGTCTTCATGTTTAATGTTAATGTCTTTGCTATTTAAGAAAGTGACTACCTGATTCTCCAGAGACTGCAGTTGTTCTGGTGGTCCTTCTTCAGTCGTGGTATCGCCTGCAACTACTTCTGCCGATGTCCGGCGTTTAACCTCGAGTACAGAAATGACCATATTCTCGCCTCTTATGTATTGTTCCATGTCATCACACTTTTGTTCCAATTTAGCTAATCGTTCCTCTCTGATGATCTCCTGAGCTTTCATTTGATTCATCTTCTCTACCAGTTGAGTAATGGTTTTTTGCTCAGCTTTCAAACTTGCAAGTTCACCAGTGAGAAAGTCTATTGCTTTTTTCAGTTCCTCCATTAACTCCAAATTTTTATCCACCGAGTTTTGACTCACCGACTCCTGTTTCGGCGACTCCGGTTTCTTTTTTCTTGCAGGACTCATCTCGCCTGCTTCTTCTAGTCTGGATACAGAAATTCACTGTTCCACAGCAACTCGCTCACCGATCTGCTCCCGTCCACAGCAACTCACTCGCTGCTCTGCTCCCGTCCACAGCAACTCGCTCGCTGTTCTGCTCATGTCCAACAGTAACCAGCTTGCTGTTCTGCTCACGTCCACAGCAACTCGCTCACTGCTCTGCTCCTGTCCACAGCAACTCGCACGTTGCTCTGCTCCCGTCCACAGCAACTCACTCGCTGCTCTGCTCCCATCCACAGCAACTCGCTCGCTGTTCTGCTCATGTCCAACAGTAACCAGCTTGCTGTTCTGCTCACGTCCACAGCAACTCGCTCACCGATCTGCTCCCGTCCACAGCAACTCGCACGTTGCTCTGCTCCCGTCCACAGCAACTCGCTCGCTGCTCTGCTCCCGTCCACAGCAACTCGCACGTTGCTCTGCTCCCGTCCACAGCAACTCGCTCGCTGCTCTGCTCCCGTCCACAGCAACTCGCACGTTGCTCTGCTCCCGTCCACAGCAACTCGCTCGCTGCTCTGCTCCCGTCCACAGCAACTCGCACGTTGCTCTGCTCCCGTCCACAGCAACTCGCTCGCTGCTCTGCTCCCGTCCACAGCAACTCGCTCGCTGCTCTGCTCCCGTCCACAGCAACTCGCTCGCTGCTCTGCTCCCGTCCACAGCAACTCGCACGTTGCTCTGCTCCCGTCCACAGCAACTCGCTCGCTGCTCTGCTCACGTCCACAGCAACTCGCTCACTGCTCTGCTCCCGTCCACAGCAACTCGCTCGCTGCTCTGCTCCCGTCCACAGCAACTTGCACGCTGTTCTGCTCCCGTCCAACAGCAACTCACTCGTTGCTCTGCTCCCGTCCACAACAACTCGCTCGCTGTTCTGCTCCCGTCCAACAGCAACTCGCTCGTTGCTCTGCTCCCGTCCAACAGCAGCTCGCTCATTGCTCTGCTTACATCCAACAGCAACCAGCTTGCTGCACTGCTCCCGTCCAACAGCAACTCGCTTGTTGCTCACGTCGCTCGTTGCTCTGCTCATGTCTAACTGCTCACGTCCAACAGCAACCAGCTTGCTGCACTGCTCCCGTCCAACAGCAACTCACTCGTTGCTCTGCTCCCGTCCAACAGCAATTCGCTCGTTGCTCTGCTTCCGTTCACAGCAACTCGTTCTCTGCTCCCATCCAACAGCAACTCGCCCGTTGCTTTGTACACGTCTAACAGCAACCAGCTTGCTGCTCTGCTCACGTCCACAGCAAACAGCTTAGCATCCACCACCACCACTAGCGTCCACCAGCAACCAGTTCAGCTCAGCTCTCGTCCATCTGGGGCCAGGATGTAATTTATTGTCCCCCAGCAGCACTCTAATGCCTCTCTGGCCTCACCAGCCCACAGACTGCAGATCAGACCACAGACTTCAGATTGTCAGCCCGTAGCAACAATCCCCAACTCCGTGGTGTTTTGCCGCATTAGCTTTTATCAGTAGCACATGGCTAGCGTTAGCTTGTAGCCTGTAGCCTCCACTCCCAGCTTTGTTTTATTCTTTTGCTGCAACAAAGCACCCATAGCGTGCCGGCCCGCGTTTCTTCGTAACAACCATCGTATTTTTCCGGTTTATTTGTTCACGAAGCCCGCAGCTACAGCACCCGGTTTCAGTGACCCAGCTCGGTTAGCTTTGATTAGCCCGGTTTGTAGCTACGCTAGGCTAACTCTCGGCAAAAATTCACGGACACGTTGGCCTGTAGATTCATAATTCTGGATTGCATGTTCCAGTCCAATATCCGCAGCTTTTCAGCGCTCCTCTCTGCACATCCAGCAAAAAAAACTGTGAGTACAAGCTTTCCAAATACTCCTTTTGGAGGTAGTACTGGCAGGAACTCGAGTCTCGACTAAGTACATTTTCTCCACCCAGCCGCCATCTTGATCTTGATAATCACTTTTGCATACAGGTTGAATAGAACTGGTGATAGTATGCAGCCTTGTCAAACTCCTTTCCCGACTCGAAACCACTCCGTGTTCTTGTAGGCTGTCCTAGCGGTTGCTTCCTGATCATTGTAAAGTGATTTTATTAGCTATATGATGTGTTCAGAGATGCCCATTTGTTTCAAACACTTCCATAGCTTTTCATGTTTGACGCAGTCGAAAGCTTTGCTGTAGTCAATGAAGCACATATAGACGTCCTTTTGATATTCCCGGGTCTTCTCCATGATCCAACTCAGATTCGCGATTTGATCTCTAGTGCCACGTCCCTTGCGAAAGCCAGCTTGGACTTCTATGCCACAGCATAGAACTAGTTTAAAGAGTAGGTCTACTATAATTTATGGAATAGGTCTATGGAATGGTTTAGAAAATAATATTAAAGTTGCAAAATCAATGTATTTGTTTAAGAAAATGATTAAAATTAGGTTTCTGGAAAAATACATATAAATTAGTTTGTATCAAAAATGTATGTATGGTAAAATATGATGAGTTATTTATTGTGTAATGTTTTTTTGTGGATTACTGTTGTTTGAATTAATTATTTGAATTACCCTGATGCTGCTCAATAATCCAGGTAGTAAAATCTAAAAAAAGCTGTCTGGTCCTTTGCACATTCAAAAAACAAATACAATGCTTACAATGCTGTTTACATGTGCTTTGTGGACTTGGAAAAGGCATTCGACCGCGTCCCTCGGGGGGTTCTGTGGGGGGTACTCCGGGAGTATGGGGTACCAGGCCCATTGATATGGGCTGTTAGGTCCCTGTACGACCGGTGTCAGAGCTTGGTCCGCATTGCCGGCAGTAAGTCAGGCTCGTTTCCGGTGAGAGTTGGACTCCGCCAAGGTTGCCCTTTGTCACCGATTCTGTTCATAACTTTTATGGACAGAATTTCTAGGCGCAGCCAAGGTGTTGAGAGGATCCGTTTTGGTGGCCTTAGAATCTTCTCTGTTTTTTGCAGATGATGTGGTCCTATTGGCTTCATCAGGTCGTGATCTACAGCTTTCGCTGGAGCGGTTTGCAGCCGAGTGTGATGCGGCCGGGATGAGGATCAGTTCCTCCAAATCCGAGGCCATGGTCTTGAGCCGGAAAAGGGTAGCATGCCCTCTCCGGGTCGGGGAGGAGGTCCTGCCCCAAGTGGAGGAGTTTAAGTATCTCGGGGTCTTGTTCACGAATGAGGGAAAACTGGAGCGTGAGATCGATAGGCGGATAGGTGCAGCATCCGCAGTGAAGCGGGCGCTGTACCGGTCTGTCGTGGTGAAGAGAGAGCTGAGTCGAAAGGCAAAGCTCTCAATTTACCGATCGATCTACGTTCCCACCCTCATCTATGGTCATGAGCTTTGGGTTGTGACCGAAAGAACGAGATCTCGGATACAAGCGGCTGAAATGAGTTTTCTCCGCAGGGTGTCTGGACTCTCCCTTAGAGATAGGGTGAGAAGCTCAGTCATCCGGGAGGGACTCGGAGTAGAGCCGCTGCTTCTCCACATCGAGAGGAGCCAGTTGAGGTGGCTCGGGCATCTGGTTAGGATGCCTCCTGGAGGGACTATGTTTCTCGGCTGGCCTGGGAACGCCTTGGGATTCCCCCAGAGGAGCTGCTCCAAGTGGCTGGGGAGAGGGAAGTCTGGGCCTCCCTACTTAGGCTGCTACCAACAGCTGTAAATTCCCTTGGTAAATAGAACAGTCTGCATTTAATAGTCATAAACTCCAGTAAAGGTGAGCAATGTTTGTGGACCACAGCAGCATCCAGGCACCATGCTTTGTTGATGTAAACACACAGCCCCCCTCCGCATCTCTTACCTCCCATGAGGGTTCGGTCTGCTCTGTAGCATGTTAGCTGCCCTAGCTGGACAGCATGGTCCGGAACGTTGTTGTCAAGCCACGTTTCCGTGAACACAAACACACAGCAGTCTCTCACAGTCTTTTGTGTCGTTCGTAGCAGGCGAATATAATCCAGTTTATTGTCCAAGGAGCGCACGTTAGCCAAAACCATGGATGGGATCCAGAGGCGGCCGCCACTAGAGGGCGCTAGGGGCGCTGCCCCTCCTTGGAACTGCAGCTCTTCTTCTTCACCATTTGAAGATTTAATTTTTTTTTATAAAAGTGAAATAATAAAATAAAAACATTTCGAAATGCATGCATATATGTTTTTAGTTGTGTAGGATAAATATTTTATGAGTAATTGTTTGTTTCAAAAAACGTTTTCTGATTTGACGTACTTCCGGTTTCCCCGCTGGGCGCCGCCTGCGGCTTTTCCATTGAATCTAATTATAACTAGCGGCCGCTAGCGGCCGTAGTTTATGTCCCATCTGTCCAAAACTATTGGACTGTACAGGTCGCATTTTCCGTCGCCCTCGAGCCTGGACTCGTCTCTTATCGCCACGGATCGCCAGCGCTTCCGGTTCGAGCCAGGAGGGTGGGGGAGCGGGGGACTCTCTCTGTTTACACTCAGAGCTGATCACACGGCCAACTAGCGACGTTGAAACAGCAGTAATTATTAAT
>JBBPBX010043435.1:0-27919 GCA_038048925.1 Garcialebias charrua | reverse complement strand
ATATATATATATGTATGTATGTATACTATATGTATGTATGTATACTATATGTATGTATGTATACTATATGTATATATATGTATACTATATGTATATATATGTATACTATATGTATATATATGTATGTTATGTCTACTGACAGAGGCCAGTGGGTCCTGCAGCCTGATGCTGCCTCTCTTTTTTTTTACTCAGCTAATCAGCTGAGCTGCAAACACCTGCTGACTATCTCTCTTATATAAACCGAAGGCAAAAGATGGAAAGGTGTGGAGAATAGAGGTGTGTGCAGGTACGTGAGGTGTTGGTGTTTTTGAGGAAGTTGGAATATTAAAGTATAGTCAGCAGTGAAAGCTCGCTGTTGATTGTTGGGTAGACTGGGAGTTTTCTCCACCCTCCCAGGTTGTGTTGTGTTGTGTTGTGTTGTGGTTGTGTTGATCACTGGGAAACAGTGATTGTTGGTACACTTCATTTTGGAGTGGGTTAGTGGAGTACTTTGTGCTCGTGTGGACTCTAGTGATCTAGAGTGGGGGACCTGGGCGTGTTGGAGGTTTTTTTGAGTCTCAGAGTCTGAGGGCTCTGGTGGCTGTCTGTTAGAGGCAGCTGTGTGTGTGGGGGCTCGTGCCTTTTTTTTGTTGTAACTTTGTTCCTTTCATTACTTTTGGTTGGGTAAAGCGGTAGTCTAGTTTTCGCTATTTATTTGTTTTACATCCTGTAGGATTGCTGAGCACCTGCTGATTGCCTGCTGATTGTGCCATAGTGCGCAGCTGTGTGGGTGTGGGAGTTTGCTCGTGTTGTGTTCAGGTCAGCTGGGATTTTTTTTATCCTTGTTAAGAATAACAGCCGTGTTTGAGACTATCATCATGGATTTTGATTTGGAGAGTTTTGTAAAACAACCCTCAGTGGAGGTTCTCGATAATTGTACAAAGGAGCAGTTATTGAGTGTGGCAGAGTACTATGAAGTCTCTGTGGATAAGCGTACCAGGAGAGAAACGGTGGAACGTGAACTGATCGCTGCATTAGTCCAGATGGAGATCCTGCAGGAAACGTCGCCCCACAAATCTTTTGAAGATATTCAAAAGTATGGTGAAGTGGACAAAGATGTGCGCTTAAAGGAATTGGAATTAGAGTTACGACGGATAGATTTTGAGACCAGAAAAGCTGAGGCGGAAGCAGTAGTACGGAAAGCCGAGCTGGAGCAACAAACCGCTCTAAGGGAAAAGGAACTTTCACTCGAAGAGCGTAGAATGGAGCTCGAGCTGCGTCTGAAGGAGTTGGAACGAGAAAAACTTCCTTCTCAGCCATCCGGTCGTGATTTTGATGTGAGTAGAAACGTGTCCCTTGTACCATCTTTTAATGAGAGTGACGTTGACAAGTATTTTATTCTATTTGAAAAGGTCGCAAGTTCTATGAACTGGCCAGAAAATGTGTGGCCAATACTATTACAGAGTAAATTAACGGGAAGAGCTCAAGATGCTTATGCGTCTCTTTCAGTGACGGACAGTTGTAATTATAAAATCATGAAAGATGCTATATTGAGAGCTTATGAACTGGTCCCTGAAGCTTACAGACAAAAGTTCAGAAATTTAAGCAAATTGGAGAACCAAACTTATACTGATTTTATAAGAGAAAAAGAAGTCCTTTTTGATCGTTGGTGTGCTGCGAGCTCTGCTACAAATTACGACCTGCTTAAACAGCTGATTTTGTTAGAAGACTTTAAGAAGGGCCTGCCAGACCGGGTAGCCACTTATTTGAACGAACATAAAATTACTGAGGCTTCTAAAGCTGCAGTTATGGTGGATGAATATGTGTTAACTCACAAATTCAGTGTTGAACGTCCCATCTATGATAAATCACCTTCTGTTGACCGACCCAAACCTTTCCATTCTGAGTCTTCTCGTGTTTTCAGACCGAGGGGAAATGGCTCTCCATTTAAACCTAAAGGGCCGGTGACATTCCCCAAGGACTCAAAAATACCTGTGTTGGGGCGTGGTGAAAACAGAACATTGTCTGGGCGTGAATTTACTTCCAGAGATAAGATTGTTTGTTTCTATTGTAAACAGGAAGGACATATTAGCACAAATTGTCCCAAGTTAAAGAAAAAGGAAACAAAACCTGTGGCTCTTATTAAAACTGTGAATAATCAGTTGTCTTCTACCACAGATGCTGTTGAGAATGATGGATTTCACCCCTTCATTATGGATGGGTTCGTTTCTACCTCTCATTCTGATAAAAAGGTACCCATAAAGATTCTTCGTGATACTGCTGCATCTCAGTCCTTTATATTAGACAGTGTACTGCCCCTGAGTGACAGGAACATGATAAAAGCAAAGCTACCTATACGTGGCTTTAACATGTTAGATGTTGATGTTCCTTTAGCCAAAATAATAATTAATTCAGAACTTTGTTCAGGAGAAGTTGTCGTGGGGTTGAGACCAGAGTTTCCCATATCTGGTGTTTCCATGATTATGGGGAATGACTTGGCAGGAGGACGCGTATTGGTCACTCCTGACGTAACTCCTGTTCCTGTACTTAGTACACAACCTGATGAAATGGCTTGTACATTTCCTGAAGTCTTCACGTCATGTGCAGTTACCCGTGCTGCTCACAAACGCCAACAAGCAGAAAATTGTGTGGATACCAGTGAAGAAATAAACTTAAGGGATAGTTTCATGATGAATGATGATGGTGACACAGTTCCTGTAAAAACGGAAGTGAGTTTGACAGAGAAAGATAATGAAAAACTGCTGGTATCAAGACAACAGTTGATTGAAATGCAGAAAAAGGATGATACCTTAAAAACCTTCTTTCAGGACACTTTACCTGATAACCCTGACTCAGTAAACACTGGTTTCTTTTTTAGTCATGGTATATTGATGCGAAAGTGGATGCCTTTAACTGTTCCACAGGGTGAGGATTGGCATAGTGTTATACAAATTGTGCTTCCTGCACCTTACCGGGCTGAAGTTTTACGATTAGCTCACGATAGTCCCTTAGCTGGTCATCTGGGTGTTAGAAAAACTTATGACCGAATATTGCACCATTTCTTCTGGCCCGGTTTAAAGAAAGATGTCACCCGACATTGCAGATCCTGTCATGTTTGTCAAGTGGTCGGTAAACCTAACCAAACGATCCCACGAGCACCTTTATTCCCAATCCCTGCAGTGACAGAGCCTTTCGAGCGTATATTAGTGGACTGTGTTGGGCCCTTGCCCAGAACTAAAGCTGGAAACAAATTTCTGGTCACCGTGATGTGCACATCCACCCGGTTTCCTGAAGTATTTCCAGTAAGAAAAATAACTACACCAGTGGTGGTTAAGGTACTCACTCGTTTTTTTTCAGTGTTTGGATTACCCCGAGTGATACAGACTGACAGAGGGAGTAACTTTATGTCCAGAGTTTTTCAACAAGTTTTAGAACAACTGGACATAAAACACTCTCCTTCTACAGCTTACCACCCTGAAAGCCAAGGGGCCCTTGAGAGATTTCACCAGACCTTAAAGACCATGTTACGTACATACTGCATGGACTTTGAAAAAGATTGGGATGAAGGGGTACATTTGCAATTGTTTGCTATACGCGAAGTGATTCAAGAATCATTAGGTTTCAGTCCTGCTGAACTGGTGTTTGCTCACACAGTTCGTGGACCTCTGAAGCTGTTAAAGGAAAAATGGTTGTGCGAAGACACTGAGAAAGATCTGTTAAATTATGTCAGTGACTTTCGTTTAAAACTACTTCGTGCTTGTGAAATAGCCCAAAACAATATGAAGAAAGCCCAAGTAAAAATGAAGTCATTATTTGATAAGAAAGCTGTAGAGAGAACTTTCAAACCAGGAGACAAAGTATTAATAATACTACCCGTCCCTGGCTCTAGTTTACAAGCCCGCTATTGTGGCCCGTATGTTGTTCAGAGAAAGTTGTCTGATCGTGACTACCTGATCTCTACACCTGACAGACAACGTACCACTCGATTGTGTCATGTCAATATGATTAAGCCGTATCATGACCCCACTGAGACAAAAATTGAGAGTGTGTGTGTTCTTGGAGTGACTGAGTCTGATCCAGACCGGCGGGAGCTGTCCAGTGCTGAAAATGACACAGATAGTTTTCCCCCTGTTGAGATGGTAGGAAAACTGTCAAATACACACTACTTAGACAACTTGGATTTGATGTTTTCTCATCTTGAACGTCTCAAGAGGGAGGATCTAAAACATCTGCTAACTATAAATCCCTGTTTGTTTTCAGATACTCCGTCTCAAACAGGATTGATACAGCATGATATTGACGTGGGTGACACTCGACCTATTAAACAACACCCATATCGAGTGAATCCAAGTAAGCGACAACGCTTACAAGAACAAGTACAATACATGTTAGACCACCAGATAGCTGTTCCGAGTAGTAGTGCTTGGAGTTCTCCATGTCTGATAGCTACCAAGCATGATGGTGGTGACAGGTTTTGTACAGACTACAGAAAGGTTAACTCGGTAACAAAACCTGATTGTTACCCGTTACCTCGTATGGAAGACTGCGTCGACCATGTAGGAGCCGCTCAGTATGTAACAACTTTGGATTTGTTAAAAGGATACTGGCAAGTTCCTTTAACACCACGTGGCCAGGAGATTTCTGCCTTTGTCACACCTGATAATTTTTTACAGTACAAGGTTATGGCATTTGGTATGTGCAATGCTCCTGCCACCTTTCAAAGATTGATGAATATTGTTCTCTCTGGCTTACAGTTTTGTGAAGCATACCTTGATGACGTGGTGATCTTCTCAAAAACGTGGGAGGACCACTTAAGACACTTACAGGAAGTGTTTACTCGTCTTAAAGAAGCCAATTTGACAGTTAACCTGTCAAAATGTCAATTTGGTCACGCAACAGTGACCTATCTTGGGAAAAAGGTTGGAAGAGGTCAAGTACGTCCGGTGGAAGCCAAAGTAGAGGCTATCCTCTCTGTACCCGTTCCCACCTCTCGTACTGAACTAAGACGCTTCCTAGCAATGGTTGGTTATTACAGGGGATTTTGTAGGAATTTCTCCTCTGTAGCTGCCCCTTTGACGGACCTTCTTAGTCCAAAAGTGGCTTTTAATTGGTCTGAGAGTTGTCAGACAGCCTTTGAGCAAACAAAGTCGCTATTGGTCTCTGCTCCTGTGTTATCCGCTCCTCGGTTTGATGTCCCCTTTAAAGTTGCCGTGGATGCTTGTGACACTGGCGTGGGAGCTGTCCTGCTACAAGAAGGTGCTGATGGAATAGATCATCCGGTCTCTTATTATTCCAGAAAGCTAAATAAACATCAAAAGCAGTACTCAACCATTGAAAAAGAGGCTTTAGCTTTAATTCTAGCCTTAGAACATTATGAAGTATATGTCGGAGGTTCATGTGGTCCAGTCGTCGTCTTTACTGACCACAATCCTCTGACATTTCTGAATAGAATGCGTAACAAAAACAGACGCTTAATGAGTTGGTCCCTACGACTACAACCTTTTAATATCACTATACAACACATAAGGGGGAAGGACAACGTAGTGGCCGATGCGCTTTCCCGCCTATAGGATAGTGTATTGGTTTAATGTTTTTGTATGGACAGGAGAGTGTTCCTTTCACATGCTCTCCTGGCCATACAACACATTTAGCGGTGGGGGTGTTATGTCTACTGACAGAGGCCAGTGGGTCCTGCAGCCTGATGCTGCCTCTCTTTTTTTTTACTCAGCTAATCAGCTGAGCTGCAAACACCTGCTGACTTTCTCTCTCCTATATAAACTGAGGGTAAAAGGTAGGAAGGTGTGGAGAATAGAGGTGTGTGCAGGTACGTGAGGTGTTGGTGTTTTTGAGGAAGTTGGAATATTAAAGTATAGTCAGCAGTGAAAGCTCGCTGTTGATTGTTGGGTAGACTGGGAGTTTTCTCCACCCTCCCAGGTTGTGTTGTGTTGTGTTGTGTTGTGGTTGTGTTGATCACTGGGAAACAGTGATTGTTGGTACACTTCATTTTGGAGTGGGTTAGTGGAGTACTTTGTGCTCGTGTGGACTCTAGTGATCTAGAGTGGGGGACCTGGGCGTGTTGGAGGTTTTTTTGAGTCTCAGAGTCTGAGGGCTCTGGTGGCTGTCTGTTAGAGGCAGCTGTGTGTGTGGGGGCTCGTGCCTTTTTTTTGTTGTAACTTTGTTCCTTTCATTACTTTTGGTTGGGTAAAGCGGTAGTCTAGTTTTCGCTATTTATTTGTTTTACTTCCTGTAGGCCTAGAGTTTTGGTAGAGGTAGCCCGCTGTCTAACAGGGTTCGCCGGCTCTGTATAGAGTTGGCTCTGTTGGGCAGCTTTATTTTTCTTTTGGCCGCTTTATCCAAACCCACCTTTTCGTTGAACTTTCTTTTTTTTTTAGGACGTGGGACGCCTGGAGAAGCTGGAGGTGGTTCCCCTCCTACAGATGACCCTTTGTTCCTTTAATAAATTTGTTAAACCTTTTCCTTGTGTCCTGTGTCCATTAAATATGTTTTGATCCTGGTGGATCGTAACAGTGAGGAGTATAATTTTGAAGATGATGCGTGATTTAACCGGAAGCCAGTGGAGCTGCTGCAGGACAGGAGTGATGTGATCATAGTAGGAGGTTTGAGTGATGACACGGGCAGCTGAGTTCTGGACCATCTGTAACTTGTGGAGAGATTTGTTGGGGAGGCCGTAGAGAAGGGAGTTGCAGTAGTCAATACGGGAAGTCACAAGACTGTGCACCAGGATGGCTGTGGAGCGGGGTGAGAGAGAAGGACGGAGACGGAGACATCTCCATGGGCGGCCGTGGTGTAGTGGTAATGGCAGTCGTCTCCCGATCAGAAAGTTGGCGGTTCGACTCCCGGGACCCGCACCATGTGTCGTTGTGTCCTTGGGCAAGACACTTAACCCTGAGTTGCTCCCGGTAGGACTGGAAAGCACCTTGCATGGTAGTCTGCCGCCACCGGTTTATGAATGTGTGTAGCATTCAATATATGTGTAGCACTTTGAGATTTTCAGTAATGAAAAGTGCGTTATAAATTGAATTAATTATTATTATTATTATTATTATTATTACGGAGTGGAAATAAGCAGACCGAGTAATATTGTTGATGTGTGAAGTGAAGGAAAGAGTGGTGTCGAGGATGACACCGAGGCTCTTGACCTGAGGGGAGGGGGATAGCAGAGAGTTGTTAAGGGGGACGAGAAGATGTTCTGATTTTGAAATAGAGTTTTTGGTACCGACGAGAATGACTTCTGTTTTGTTGCTGTTTAGTTGAAGGAAATTGTTAGAAAACCAGTGATTTAGCTCGTTGAGACAGTCGGTGAGGATGGAGGGAGGGTGGGTGGAGTTAGGTTTTGATGACAAGTAGAGCTGCGTGTCATCAGCATAGCAGTGGAAATGGACGCCGTGTTTGCGGAAGATGTGGCCTAGAGGAAGGAGGTAAATGATGAAGAGGAGGGGTCCGAGGACAGAGCCTTGGGGGACACCCGTGGAGACAGGGGAAGACTGGGAACGGAAGGATTTAAGCTGAATGAATTGGGTGCGGTCAGAGAGATAGGAGGTGAACCAGTCTAACGGGGTACCTGAGATGCCAATGGAGGTTAGTCTGTTGAGGAGGATAGAATGACAGATGGTGTCGAAGGCAGAGCTTAGATCCAGAAGAATGAGGATGGACAGAAGACCAGAGTCAGCAGCAAGAAGAAGGTCGTTAGTGATTTTTACTAGAGCTGTTTCGGTGCTATGGTGGGGGCGAAATCCAGATTGAAACTCTTCATAAATGTTGTTGTTGGACAGGTGTGAGTGAAGTTGACTAGCAACAGTTTTTTCAAGGATCTTGGAGATGAAGGGCAGATTGGAGATCGGACGAAGATTACTGAAGTTGGTGAAGTCAAGACCTGGTTTCTTGATGATGGGGTGATGGCAGCAGATTTGAAGGCTGTGGGAACAATGCCAGAGGTTAGGGAGGAGTGGATGATATTAGTGATGATAGGGATCACAGTTCATGACTGCTGTCGTTGTCTGATTGTTTACAAATAAAATATTGACCTGTTTTGCTCATAGTTCTCAGCAACAGTTCTGCCCCTCAGTTTTTGTTCACCCACCAGAGCCATTCCCCTCTCTGGTACGCTGTTATGCATGGTTACACAACCACACATACACAAAACTGAGCATGAAGTTTTTGGTTTAAGCTGCTCATTTTTTGTTATCAGCAGCTGAAATGTGCCTGTTCAGCCTGCAGTTGCAGGCCTATGGGTTTATTATCACAGCCCTTCTCCAACAGAGTCCTTCTCTGATGCGCCATGATGCACGGAGTGCGTATTTACGCATGCAGAAGGCTGAGTGATAGAATGAATTGTGCGACCAGGTGTTTTGTGCTGGTGTTTATATGGACCCAGTGAGGCATAGACTATATCCTGCTCTGCCTTTAATCCACTAGCGAGGTCTAAAGGGCGGAGCCTACACAAAATAGAACATTGGTTACGTATTGTAACCCCAGATTCTATGAGTGTAGGCGTAGCCCTTTAGGCCCTGGGCCTCACTGGTTCCTAAATGGCTGAATCAAAAGCTATTTGGGAGATGATTGTCCGGTCGCTTAGGAATTTATACGACCGGTAGGCCCACCCACTGTAGGTGGGCATGGACTAAAAGTTTACAGTGCGCGCTGAGCGCGAAGGGAATTATCCACTAGCGAGGCCTAAAGGGCTATGCCTACACTCATAGAATCTGGGGTCAATACACAACCAACGTTTTGATGTGGTTTTATGAATCATACAGCACAAAGAAAACTAAACAAGAATGCACAATATAAAATTGTGTTAATCTACTTGTTGAGGAGGAGGCAGGTCCGACTGGCCAGTTAAAAGAGGTAAAAAGAAAAAAGTCCAGTTAAACTCAGATGGATCAGCTGATCACCGGCTGAGCACGTCTCCACACCTGCTGTCTTCTACAGTGAAGGAAGGAGCAGCATCTTCAAAAGCCCAAGCAAGCAGTGCGTTCAATTAACATAGACTTGTTCTATTTTTCCAAATAATGTTGCTCTAAAAATATTTTTGTTCATCTGTATTTTTAGAGTTGATTTTTAGGCTATTGGTTTTGTATGTTAATATCTATTTGGTGAAACAAGAAATTTTATATCTTCCTTTCTTTGAAATATGTTTTAAAAATATCATATCAAACTGATTTATGTACAAAAGCAGTAAAAGCTAAATCATTTTATTTTATTTTTTTTTCCAGGTTTGGGCCTGTAATTACAGTTAATCCGTCGGTTTCCGGTCGGGCTTGGAAAAAATGTTACGGGTTCGGGCCAGGCCAGATTTTTTAAATCCCGAATGCAACTCTATGCACAACACATTCTGAATTCAAATCTAAAAATCCAAGATGGCCACCATAGCTTAAAAGAAAAAAATACTTTAACTCATTGATTTTTGTCCATATTGTGCTGAAATTTTTTATGGTGGTATAGATGAGACCAACCCCAACACACAGTACGGTAAAATCAAAATTTTAAATTGACTGCAATGTGGCAGTCCCCGTCAAAGTTTCTCTAGACATGTTACAAGATGTGGTTTTATTCATTTTACCTGCTGGTGGAACGGGGCTAGTTTAAAGGAATGTAAAGTTGTTCATATTTCCTGGTGTAAAAGTCATGTATGTCTCACTCTTCTAAAGCTTTTATCTTTCTGGACCTCCATGAGCTCTTTAAGCTCTTTATAAAAAGTTCTTTAATACCAGCATGACTGATTATAGGAAGCTAATAGTGTGAGTTATGAATTAGCATCACAAAGTGTATTTTATATTTTCTTGACATTTTGTGTAGTCTAACTGCTCCAGCATTCTTTCAGCTCTTTCAGACATTCATGCATGAAAACCTTCAGCTCTTTGAAACATTCTAGTAGCAACTTTTAGTGTTTGCATTTTGTGTGTTTTTATTTATTTATTTATTTATTTATTCTTATTTAACTTGAAAACGTGACTATCCTAAAACAGCAGAAGTTTGGTTTGTAACTTTTTTTATTTTTTTTATTTTTTACTGGTACTCAGATAAGAAACTGGGGCACTAAACGAATGTTAATCAAACGTTCCCTTTAAAATAGGAGTCTTTTGTCTTTTGTTTATTTGAATAACAAGGAGACTGGAGCTGAAAGTCTTCTTCTGTGTTCAGGTCTCTGGTCTTACTTGGTGTGCTGACCCTGCTGGGGTCTGGTTTTGGCAGCTACAACATGGCGATGGCAGCTCTGAGTCCTTGTCCTTTGCTTCTTGGGTCTGCAGCAGGAGAGGCGATCATTGTGAGTCCAACACAAACATTCAAACCTTCACAGACGGTGGTTTCATTACAGAAGGGTCAAGGTTCAACACCTGTACCCTCAGTGGTGAGGGAGCTTTTCTCTGAACAGTCCTGACTTGTCAGACGTCATCATGTCCTGTCTCTCACAGGTCCTGTCTCTCACATGTCCTGTCTCTCACAGGTACTTTCTCTCACATGTCCTGTCTCTCACAGGTACTTTCTCTCACATGTCCTGTCTCTCACAGGTCATTTCTCTCACAGGTCCTTTCTCTCACAGGTACTTTCTCTCACAGGTACTTTCTCTCACAGGTCCTTTCTCTCACTGGTCCTATCTCTCAGAGGCCCTATGACTCATAGGCTCTAACTCTCATAGGACCTATCTGTCACAGGTCCTTTCTCTCACATGTCCTGTCTCTCACAGGTCCTTTCTCTCACATGTCCTGTCTCTCACAGATTCTCTCACAGGTACTTTCTCTCACAGGTACTTTATCTCACAGGTACTTTCTCTCACAGGTACTTTCTCTCACAGGTACTTTATCTCACAGGTACTTTCTCTCACAGGTCCTTTCTCTCACCGGTCCTATGACTCATAGGCTCTAACTCTCATAGGCTCTAACTCTCATATCGTCACAGGTCCTATCTCTCACAGGTCTTATCTCTCCTCACTGGTCCTGTCTGTCACAGGTCTTATCTCTCCTCACAGGTCCTATCTCTCACAGGTCTTATCTCTCCTCACAGGTCCTTTCTCTCACATGTCCTTTCTCTCACAGGTCCTATGACTCATAGGCCCTAACTCTCATAGGGCCTATCTGTGACAAGTCCTATCTGTCACAGGTCCCATCTTTCACAGGTCCTATCTGTCACAGGTCCTATCTCTCACAGGTTTGTAATAAAATAGATGTAATTGATCAGTTTGCTGAATTATCTATATTTTAGATGATAGATTTGAGCAGGTTTAGACTGACACAAACTTACCATCAATTAAACGGGTTCTCATCTTTTTCAGATTAAATCAGTAAATCTGTGACTCAGTGAATGTAATTGACAGGAAACGTTATTATGTTGACCTACCAAAGGTAGCATCATTTAATAACAAAATCATCAAATTACAATCAAAACATATTTACATAGATTGATCGATTAGAACTTATAACTAACTTTTCAGCAGATTAAAACATCAGAACAACAGAACACAAGTTAATGGGTCTTATATTAACTTATTTCTGTGGCAAAAACTTACAGTTTTACTTTTAGAAATAAACATAAGGAGAAGTTTAAGGAGGAAGATAATGAATGAAAGGTGGAGAGAGTGGTGTGTTTTAACCAGGAAGCATGGCAGCTCTCCAGCCGATCTCCGCTACACGTCGGTACGACTTGGCAAGCATTTGACGACTCGTTACCTCGTGAAGATGGTCAATCTCCCTCGGTCCAGTTGGTCAGTCCTGTTTACCATTCTTCAGCGTCTCCAGACGTGTGCCAAGACTCGGACCGTAGTAACGCACTTACTGGTTGGCTTTTCAGAATAAAAGTTTTCATGGATGAGAACACTGTACAGTATTCTGAGCTTAGAAGCTTAAAATCGGTTCCACAGCGAGTTTGCTGTTAAACCTTGCTGAAGACGCGGGCCTTTGACTCATGGCCGGACGTCCACAGTTTCAAAGAGAAAGTTCACATCTCAGCTTCTCTCCGAGAACTCCAGAGTTCCAGGAAGCTGGGATATTTAACAGGATGTGACGTCAGAGTTTTCTCTCCGTTTCATTGGCTCTTGTGACCAGAGTAGGGAGGAGATTTGTTGACGTCAGGTGAAATGTTTTTTATAACAAGAAACAGAAGTTTTGAGAACAGCAACAGAACAGATGGATTTGTTTTTAGAAAAAGGAGACAGACAACAAGTTTAGTCTACGACTTTTCCTTCGTTCCCAAAACACTTCAAACAAATACTAACGGATTGTTCATCAACTTTAGACATAGTTATTCTGCATAGAGCATACAGTTTAAAACAAAGTCTAGAAGATCATTCTGACATGTTCTCTTAACTTTGGCATATTTAAAATACACCAGCTTAGTAAAATCATACACATACTAAGAATATACTGTTGATTAATTCTGAATTAACACAAATTAAAGAAAGTCTTCTGATTTGTGTCTCTTAATTCAAAATAAATGTAATAAAATAGTATCCACTTGTCTCCTTGAGAGCTTCAAGAAAAGTGTAACACTCAAAGTTTCAGAGAGGTGTGAAAAGGTGTAAAACCAATAACAGACATGAGGGGCTGTATCACTACAGGTCCTATCTCTTGCAGGTTCGATCTCTCAATGGTCCTGTCGCTGTTACGGCTGGCTCAGGCCGAACACATTTAATGGACAAAGGACACAAGAAGGTAAAAATAAAAGCTTTATTGTAATCGCACATCAGGTTGAGATGGATCCCAGCACTCCTCCTCCAGGTGGGGAGTGCAGCTTCTTCTGGCACAGCGTTGTGAACAAAAAGAAAGTATCAAACAAATGATGGACAGAGTGAGTCGGCCAAAATTAGGATAACGTCACTGGAGCAGGGCCAACCCATAGAACAGGGCCGTCGAAGCCTGTCCAGTGACGGACTACCTGACCAAAGGGGGACTCTAGGAGTAAAGAGAAAAAACGATAACTGAACTACCGAACTCACACTGTCATTAGGCAAACAAAACAAAAACTCCAAACAGCTGGTCGCCTCTCGGCCAGCCACACAACCTCCTGGTTAAATAAAACTAGTGAAACCACACTGTCCAGCGTCCCTCTTTTGAGCAGGACCTAAACGTCACTAAAGCACCCTTTAGCTTCTAAGTGCACTCAAGCACAGTCAAAGACAAACAAAATAATCAACTCCTCCTAAGTGCATCAGTCAAAGACCAAAAATGAGCAAACACTTCTACTCACCAACAATCTTCTCAACAGAAGATCACCAAACCTCAAGACAGGGGTGGGCGGAGAACACCCCACGGTACCACACAGTACCCAAACAGCTCAGCACAAAGCAACCACACTCTGAGCTCACAACACTCCGCATTCAAGTATCCTCACCTTGCAGTTTATATAGGCATGTCACTCAGGTCCTCCTGGCTGAACACACAAGCCTGATCATAATCAGACTAATTAACCAACAAAACAAGACTGCAGTCAACATACACAAAAACCTATAGGTGTCAGCATGGGCAGCTTCCTCAGGATACATAACAGTCGCTCACATGTCCTGTTTGTCACATGTCCTGTCTGTCACAGGTCATATCTGTCACAGGTCCTTTTTGTTACAGGTCCTATCTGTCAGAGGTCATATCTCTGACAGGTCCTATATTTCATAGGACATTTCTGTCACAGGTCCTATCTGTCACAGGTTCTATCTGTCACAGGTCATATCTCTCACAGGCCCTATCTTTCACAGGACCTATCATCACAGGTTCTATTGGTCCCAGGTCCTATTTGTCACAGATCCACAGGTCCTATTTCTCACAGGACCTATCTGTCACAGGTCCTATCTGTCTCAGGTTCTATCACTTAGAGGTCTATCTCTCACAGGTCCTTTCTCTTACAGGTACTTATGTTCACAAGTCCTTTCTCTCACAGCTCCTATCTCTCACAGGTGCTATTGCTCATAGCTTCTATCTCTCGCAGGTCCTAGCTCTCACAGGTAGGCCTGTCGTAATAAACAATAAATCAATTAATCATATGATAAATAAAAATTAGTGACCTAATTTTCATTTATTTTCTCAAATCACACGCTGCTCACTCCTTCATTAGCGATGAGTACTCTCAAGGGTACAAAACACAAAATTAACCAACATTTCTTCATAAATTTACAGGTCCTATCTGTCACAGGTCCTATCTGTCACAGATCCTGTCTCTCACAGTCCTGTATCTTTCAGGTCCTATTTCTCAGAAGCCCTATCTGTCACAGGTCCTGTCTCTCACTCTCACGGGTCCTATTTCTCACAGGTCCTATCTCTCACTGGTCCTGTCTCTCACCGGTCCTATCTGTCACAGGTCCTTTCTCTCACAGGTCCTATCTCTCACATGTCCTATCTCTCACAGGTCCTATCTGTCACTGGTCCGATTTCTTGCAGATCCTATCGCTCACTGGTCCGATTTCTTGCAGATCCTATCTCTCACTGGTCCTGTCTCTCACAGGTTCTATCTGTCACAGGTCATGTCTCTCACAGGTCCTATCTCTCACTGGTCCTGTCTCTCACCGGTCCTATCTGTCACAGGTCCTTTCTCTCACAGGTCCTATCTCTCACATGTCCTATCTCTCACAGGTCCTATCTGTCACTGGTCCGATTTCTTGCAGATCCTATCGCTCACTGGTCCGATTTCTTGCAGATCCTATCTCTCACTGGTCCTGTCTCTCACAGGTTCTATCTGTCACAGGTCATGTCTCTCACAGGTCCTATTTCTCACAGGTCCTATCTCTCACAGGTCTTATCTGCAGTGGTGGTTCTAGACCAGTTGTACTGGTGGGGCCTAGCTGGGGCCAGAGGTTTTGTCAGAGGGGCACGTTCATCTCGGAGAAAAAGACAGATTCAAAATCTTACTTGACTCTTTTATTTTTTTAAAGCAGTGATTAACCATTGTAACCAAAGAAAATGGTTAAAAAATCAAATGAGAAAAATATAAAACATTTTACAGACAGTATTTGTATTGACTGAAGAAAATATATTAATAAGCAAATAAAATGATAATGAAAATAACTGTTAGGTGAAGTCTTGGTTCAGTTTCTCAGTCCAAAATTATATAACAACATTGGCTGCCCTACTATCACAGCAACTGTATTCTGCGATTTTGATGATTTCTGGCAAACCGATCAACAAATGAGTCAAGATTCAGATTTTGTGTTAGCAGGATTTAATTGTAACTAAGAAACTTATCCAACATTAATAAAACTTACCTCAAGTTGCCTTTTGGACATGCATGAATATATTTGTAATAGTACTTGTCTGTATGAGAGAAGATTATTCTTCTCTTGGCGGTGCAAATTCTGCTAACACAAAACATGTAACTACTTAAAACTTTTAAGTAGTTACTTCCACCCAGTCTCTTTTTCATTACATGCTTCCAAAAGTCAACAGTTATGTTTGTATTCTGCATCTGTCTGTTAGCAAATTATCTAATAAACAACTGAACAGATTTTGATTAAACTTTCAAGAAATAATCACTGAATGGCTCTCTAAGACTGGTTGACTTTTAAAGTACATTCAATTCAAGATGGCTGCCACAGCTAACTGAACTTAAACAACACAAAATTGACTACAACTCAGTCAATTTGACAAAAAATTGAGATAAAATTTGGTGTGGTAGTAGCTGAGATTCAGTCCCGAAGCATATTCAAAGGACTTTTAGAAGGCATAAGATCTTTCTTTAAAATTATAATGTTATTTGTTTGGAATCAATGGTGTCGGTCTGTTAGCAAAATATCTCATGACCCGCTGGACAGATTTTGAAAATATATATATATATATTTCAAGAAATAAACGGATGTTTCTTTACTGCTGATTAACTTTTGGATACAATTGAATTGAAGATGGCTGCAGTAGGCAATTGAAATAAGCCAACTCAAAAATGGGTTATAATACAGTTAATTTTACAGATATGGAGTTAAGTGATTGTTTAAAGTTATTTTATATATTCTTTTAAATAATGGGGTGATATAAGATTTTTTCTTCTTTCTGCACTTTCATTCAATGTTTTCTTTTTGATGAATTTGTTTTATTTTGTCTCTTTTAAATGAATGAATAAATTAATTAAATAAAATATTAAATAGCTTTACATCTGCTAAAGTCATGACATAAACCAACACAGACATGTTCCTGTTTTTAGTATTTTACATCGCTTTATAATGTAGCTGTTTATTATGATATGATGCGAAGCCACGAAGCTCCAGCTCTGCAAACATTGCACGTTGCTGTCTTGCGGTGTTTACTGTAAAATACTTCCACACAGCGGACAAGTTACTTTATTACGATGAAAAGTCGGCTAGCTGCTAGCTAAGATGCTACTCACCAGTGTTGTCAGATCTTGCAACAGAAACAAACAACCAGCTCCATGAAAACAATCCCAAAACAAACGACACGCTCTTTGAAAACAATCCCAACTGAGTACTGTACTCAGTCAGTCCCTCACGCTGTAGCTGGCTGCAAAGTATGAAATGGATTTCCTGAATTTGAGGCGGGTCTTGTTACTCTGGGTTCATGAGACACACCTCCGTTCAGGAAATCCATTCCATAGTTTGAAGCCAACGTGCATCATGGATCGAAAATATCGGCAGGTTGGATCAAAAATCTGAAACGTAAACATGGCTGGTATCGGATGGTTTCCGCTTCTTGCTTGGAGGGCGGGCCAGAGGTAGGGCCAGGCTCCGTGTTACACGGGCACCGGCCCGTGTTGGCCCCACCCCAGAACCGCCACAGCTTATCTGTCGCTGGTCCTGTGTCTCACAGGTCCTATCTCTCACTGGTCCTGTCTCTCACAGGTCCTATATGTCACAGTTCCTGTCTCTCACAGGTCATATTTCTCAAAGGTCCTATTTCTCAAAGGTCCTATTTCTCACAGGTCCTATCTGTCACAGGTCCTGTCTCTCGCAGGTCCTATTTCTCACAGGTCCGATTTCTTGCAGATCATATCTCTCACTGGTCCTGTCTCTCACAGGTTCAATCTGTCACTGGTCCTGTCTCTCACAGGTCCCATCTGTCAGAGGTCCTGTCTCTCACAAATCCTATTTCTCACAGGTCCCATCTCTCACAGTCCTATATCTCACTGGTCCTGTCTCTCACAGGTCTTATCTGTCACTGGTCCTATGTCTCACAGGTCCTATCTGTCACAGGTCATTTTGCTCACAGGTCCTATCAAAGTCAAAGTCAAAGTCAACTTTATTGTCAGAACTGCAATATGTACAGGACATACACAGGATTGAAATTGCGTTTCTCTCAGTCCCTCGGTGCAACAGTAACCATCTAAACACTAAACACTAAAACATTTAATAAACATAAGCATAAAATAGTAAAAGTGTAACACTGTCCTGAGTTTTTTCATAGTAGTATAAAAGTATGAAAATTTACACCAACACTGAAACACCAAACACCCCTAAAACACCAAACACCCAATGAACATAAGCATAAAATGAAATAATAAAAGTGTAATACTGTCCTGAGTTTTTTCATAGTAGTATAAAAAGTATAAAAAGTATATCTATAAAATAAACTGAAGGTTCTAGCATTGACATTTGCAAAGAGTGGCACAGCAGCATATGAGTTAATGTACACAGTATATGTATGAGGTAGTTGATGTTGGTATAGAGGCAAAGTGGCATATGCAGTAAGGCACATAAGGCACATTTGGCATCCTTAGATAAGGCTAGTCAGAGAATACTGTATATGTATCAGCAGTAGTGTAGATATAAAAGTAGTGTAAATGTAAACAGTAGTAATAAATGTAAAACAGTAGTAATAAATGTAAACCGTATTAATAAATGTAAACAGTGAATGTAAACAGTAGTATGACTATAGGCAGTAATGTAATACAAACATTAGTGCAAATATGAGAAGTAGTGCAAACTGAATGAGCACATGACCGAGAGTTTAGTGAATAACCCGTTTGATGACACAGGGTCCAGTGTTAAAAACTTTGTGTTGAGTGGTAATGTGTGAGAAAGTTTTTTGTGTTAAGGCAGTTCAAATGGGAGGGGAG
This sequence comes from Garcialebias charrua, assembly GCA_038048925.1. NCBI lineage: Eukaryota > Metazoa > Chordata > Actinopteri > Cyprinodontiformes > Rivulidae > Garcialebias > Garcialebias charrua. The sequence goes on along the minus strand of JBBPBX010043435.1, from coordinate 9,943 downwards.
GCAGAGCAGGCAGAGTGTTTAGCATTCTGACTGCCTGATGAACAGAGCTGTCTCTCAGTCTGCTGGTACGAGCCTGGAGACTCCTCAGTCTCCTCCCTGATGGCAGCAGTCTAAAGCGGCTGTGTAGTGGGTGTGTGGGATCACCTGCCATGCAGAGGGCTTTCCGAGTGAGGCGTTTGCTGTGTAAGTCCTGCAGTGAGGGCAAGGAGGTGCCGACGATCTTCTCAGCTGCTCTCACGATGCGCTGGAGGCTCTTGCGGCATGATGCAGTACATGCACCAAACCACACCGTGATGCAGCTGGTCAGGACACTTTCTATGGCACCCCTGTAGAAGGTGCACATGATGGGGGTTGAAGCTCCAGCCCTTTTCAGCTTGCGGAGAAAGTAGAGGCGCTGGTGAGCCTTCTTGGCCAGTGCTGCAGTGTTCCTGCTCCAGGACAGGTCCTTCGAGACGTGCACTCCCAGGAACTTGGTGCTGTCCACTCTCTCCACTGCGGTGCTGTTGATGGTCAGAGGGGCATGTTGTGCATCCCTCTTCCTGAAGTCCACGACAATCTCCTTTGTCTTCTCCACGTTGAGAGTGAGATTGTTGTGTCCGCACCACAAGGCCAAGCGGCTCACCTCGTTCCTGTAGTCCGTCTCATCGTTGTTGCTGATGAGACCTACCACTGTTGTGTCGTCCGCAAACTTGATGAAGTGGTTGGAGCTGTACGATGGTGTGCAGTCGTGTGTTAGCAGGGTGAATAGAAGGGGGCTCAGCACACATCCTTGTGGGGCCCCTGTGTTCAATGTGATGGTGCTAGATGTGTTACTCCCGATCCGTACTGTCTGTGGTCTCCCGGTCAGGAAGTCTAGCAGCCAGTTACACATTGAGGTGTTCAGCCCCAGACTGTCCAGTTTATGGATGAGCTGTTGGGGGATGATGGTGTTGAATGCCGAGCTGAAGTCGATGAACAGCATTCTAACATAAGAGTCCTTCGTGTCCAGATGTGTGAGAGCTGTGTGGAGGGCAGAGGAGATGGCATCGTCGGTTGAGCGATTAGGTCGGTATGCAAATTGGAAGGGATCCAGGGAGGCAGGGAGGACAGATGTGATGCTTTTCATGACTAGCCGTTCAAAGCACTTCATCAGGATGGGGGTGAGTGCTACTGGGCGATAGTCATTGAGGCATGCGGGCGTTGCCTTCTTTGGGACAGGGATGATGGTGGTGGCTTTGAAACAGGTGGGGACGATGGCCTGGCTCAGTGAGATGTTAAAGATGTCCGTGAAGACCGCTGCGAGTTCCCCTGCACAGTCCTTCAGCACACGACCAGGTATGTTGTCAGGACCAGAGGCCTTCCGGGCGTTAATCTTGATAAATGATCGCCTTACGCTGTCTGAGGACAGCGCCAGCACCTGGCCATCAGGAGAGGGGGGGAGTTTATGTGCAGGTGTGCTGTTACTTGCCTCAAACCGAGCAAAGAACTCATTCAGTTCATTCAGCGTAGAGGTTGAGCTGTCACAGGTCTGGGGGGTGGTTTGTAGTTTGTGATGGTCTGTATTCCCTGCCACAGACTGCGTGTATCCTTGCTGTCCTTGAAACGGTGAGCTATTTTCCTGGAATACTGCTTCTTGGCCTTTCTGATGCCCCGATCCAGGTTCTTTCTGGCTGCCCTCAGGCCCACCTGATCTCCCGCTTTGAAGGCAGCATTCCTGGCTCTCAGGAGTCTGTAAACCTCAGCTGTCAGCCATGGCTTCTGATTAGCCCGAACAGTGATGGTCTTGAGGTTAGTTACATCATCAATGCACTTGGTGATGTATGAACATACAGTGTCTGAGTACTCCTGGAGACATAAGTTGTTGTTTGTGGTAGCAGCTTCTTTGAACATACCCCAATCTGTGGTGTCAAAACAGTCCTGGAGTGCCTCTGAAGACCCCTCTGGCCACACTCGTATCTGCTTGCGGACTGGTTTTGTGACTTTCACCAGTGGCCTGTATGCTGGCTTTAGCATAACACAGATATGGTCAGAAGCACCAATGTGGGGGAGGGGGAGGGCTCTGTAGGCATTTTTCATGGTGGTGTAAACTTGGTCCAGTGTATTGTTTCCTCTTGTTGCAAAGTTTATGTTTCTGTATGTTTTTGGAAATACACTCTTTAAATCTGCTTGGTTGAAATCACCAGCCGTGATGAGAAAAGCATCAGGATGGGCTGTTTGCTGCTCACTGATGTGCAGATATAGTTCATTCAGCGCCTCACCTCTAACTTTGCTGTTGGAGCTTGGAGGAATATATACAGCAACAATCATAACAGCTGTAAATTCCCTCGGTAAATAAAACGGTCTGCATTTAATAGTCATAAACTCCACTAAAGGTGAGCAGTGTTTGTGGACCACAGCAGCATCCAGGCACCATGCTTTGTTGATGTAAACACACAGCCCCCCTCCCCGTGTCTTACCTCCCTCGAGGGTTCGGTCTGCTCTGTAGCATGTTAGCTGCCCTAGCTGAACAGCATGGTCCGGAACGTTGTTGTTGAGCCACGTTTCCGTGAATACAAACACACAACAGTCTCTCACAGTCTTTTGTGTCGTTCGTAGCAGGCGTATATAATCCAGTTTATTGTCCAAGGAGCGCACGTTAGCCAAAACCATGGATGGGATCGCCGGTTTGTGTGGGCTAGCTGCTAGCCTAGCTCCGATACCTCCGCGCTTACCCCGCTTCTGCTTCCTGTCGCGCCGCTTGTCGCGTTTCCAATGCGGGCGCGATGGAGGGAGGCTCGGTGCTGGCTCCCAGAGCAGGTCGCAGTCACTCCGCTTGTTGCGCTTCCACTGCGGGCGCGATGAAGCGAGGCTCGGTGCTGGCTTCCAGAGCAGGCCACAGTTCCGTAGCTTCTCCTGGAGCTCGCTGTTTATTCCCAAATGAGCGGTTTTTCCAACATCAATCAGGAACTCACGGCTGTACTTGCATTCTGAACACGTAGACATGACGGAGACGTGACGGCACATTGCGGCATGCAGGACAAAGACAAAAACACTGTGTTCTCGGGAGAGAGAGAAGCCGCAGCGAGTGCTCGCGCCGCCATCTTGGAATCTGTCACTGGTCCTGTCTCTCACAGGTTCTATCTGTCACAGGTCCTGTCTCTCACAGGTCCTATTTCTCACAGGTCCTGTCTCTCACAGGTCCTATTTCTCACAGGTCCTAGCTCTCACAGGTCCTATTTCTCACAGGTCCTATCTGTCACTGGTCCTGTCTCTCACAGGTCCTATCTGTCACAGGTCCTTTCGCTCACAGGTCCTATCTGTCACAGGTCCTTTCGCTCACAGGTCCTATCTCTCACAGGTCCTATTTCTCACAGGTCCTATTCTCACAGGTCCTATCTCTCACAGGTCCTGTCTCTCACTTGTCCTATCTCTCACTTGTCCTATCTCTCACTTGTCCTATTTCTCACAGGTCCTGTCTCTCACAGGTCCTATCTGTCACAGGTCCTGTCTCTCACGGGTTCTTTCTCTCACAGGTCCTCTCGTGGCTCCTGTTCATTGGAACATTGTCGTATGTGAAGGTGATGGTGGGTATTATCCTGAGAGATCGGAGCCACAGCGCCTTGGTCTGGTGTGGAGCTGCAGCTCAGGTGGGTTCCCTTCTTGGTTCGGTCACCATGTTTCCGCTGGTCAACATCTACCGGTTCTTTGAGTCCGGAGACTTGTGCAACTCTCAGTGTCCTTCATGATGCCCTGTGGAGACCTGAAGCACCAACTGCAGCTGGAGAGTCACATCTGGAGCAACACCTCTGTTGATTTTATTCTCGGCCTACACTGCCGAACATTACATAAAGATGGAACCATCGTTTTAGGTTTTCTAAAGACAGGACACAAAGAGGCAAAGAACATTCACTCATATAATCTGCATTTGATCTAAGAGCAAATGGCAGAAAATGAATCTTTTCTGCGTGAGTGGCAGCTGGTGCTCCCCTCAAAGTCATAGACCAGCTGAAAAAACTTTATAAAGGAATGAACATCTGCAGAATACTTTGATCAAATGCTTTGTGTACTAAAATAAAGTCTGTAAGCAGAATTAGTAACTGAATGGAAACTACGATCGGTGGTTGTTTTCCTGCACAAAACGGCCAAAGTGACTGAATTCCTCTTTAAGAAATAAAACATTTCTATATATTTGTAATAAAAATACTGTACAGGTGACCCCCCACCTACAACTCCATCGACCTACGGCAACCCGGACCTACGAACGTATCATATTTAATAAAAATATGAAATTACTGTATTAAAAAAAAAAAAAAATTTTTTTTTTTTTTTGTGTTTAAATGTTCTTAATTTCATGTGTACAACACTTTGTTGCAGCTGTGGTTGTTTTAAAGGCTTTATAAATAATAATTATGATAAAAATGATAATTTCTGATCATTTTTGTCATGATTGCGCAATAATTGTGCTACAAGAAGAAGGTCTCCAGTTTACACGGTCACAAGTTAAAGCAGAACACCGGAGGCCATTTTAGGTCAGTTCACGGCCGCGCGAACACCTCCGGCCTGGCTAGCTCCAGAAGCTAACACGGGACACAGCAGCGGCTTTGACCACCTCAAAGTAAGAAATTATATTTTTATTTAATTTATATTTTTATTACTGTACTGTATTACTTAATTACACTGTGTTAGGTGTGTTAGGATAGGCGAAGTACAGTACTTGGTACCACAAAAAAAAAATACAGGACATCCCAGAGTGACGAGTGGACGGACGGACCGACCTGCAAACAGATCGACCTGCGAACGGTTCTTAGGTCCGGAACCCGTTCGTAAGTGGGGGGTTGGGTGTATATATTTACAGAAAATTTGCATGAATTTGTTTAACAAACATGTGATTAAGTGGAAAATGACGTGACCACACTTTATAAACATTCAAAATGTTGTAAAATCACACGAGAAACATAAAAACATGCCTCACATGTTAATTATTAGTTCTTTTATTATTAAATATAAAAAAAACAATGCTTAGAAGGGTGATAATGCTGTTGACTGTGTTTATTTATGTTTACCTGTTAGCAAAACATCTCATGTATGATACATGTGTTAAGAAGTAGTGCTCGAGGTTTTTAATGAAAATGTCAGAAAATCATCAATTATTGTATTTCTACAACTCATTAACTTTTGAAAGAAATGTTTGCAAAATGGCTGCCACAGCTTATCAGCTTTAGCAAACAAAAATTGTAGCTGTAGCTGTGAATTTCACTAAACTTTGGTGTAGCTGAGAGTCATTTTAAACACTGAAAATGTTATTTTAAACTCCATTGAGAGGTCTGTAAATGTTTTGTTTTTACATGTTTTGCATGAAAAGTGTTTTTTAATCCTCCTTTTTATGTTTTATGAAGTGATTAAAAACTGCCGATCTGTCTAAGCCGACGGTTTCTATGATTTTTGTTGACAGACATGAAACAACAATCAGTTTTAACATCCTTTTCGTTTTTCTTGGGGTTTGGTTCTGTTCTTTTAAGACATGTCTAAATTATTCACTTCAAATATCTATAAGGTTTTTCTCAACACCGTTGGAGTCAGTCTTCTATTACACCTTGTTCCAAAAGGAGTGAATGAAACCAAAATAAACCAAAATAAAATAAAAGAGTTGACGTTTTCTGGCCAGTAGATGTCACAAGCACTCTTTAATGGTCTAAAAGCTGCAGGAACTGGACCCCACTGGAACACACTGGTTTGTGGGTCCAACAGTTTTACATTCAAACAATTAAATGATTAATTTGGTTTAAAGATGTTTCACAGCCTAATTAAATCAGTGGTGCTACTTTACAGCTTTGATAGGAATTGTGATCATTTAACTGCACTTCATTGAGACGCCTTCAGAAAAAACTCTATTGATGTCCATATTTAAACTTCTTTGAGTAAAATGGTAAAAACTAGTCAATCAGAAAGAGTCTACATCAAGATAATTAACATGCATCAGTTGTTTTAGCTCATCATCTAATGCCTCATTGCTTCATCTTTCCACGTCACGGTGTTCTTGATGGACCCACGGTTTAATAAAACGTCCGGTCCTCTCTGCTGCTCGTCCTCCGAGAGGGACGGAGGCTCGTCCTGGGAACTGAAGCATGTTTTCCTGTCAGCTTCTGTTCCCCCTCGCTGCCCTTCAGAAGAACACACAATGGTTCCCTGACCCGGGTCAGTGGGGACGTACGGGGACAAGGGGGAGCACGGGGGTCCCTAATTACTGAGGCTCAGCGGGGGCCGATGGCTGTTGCTCCTGCTGCAGGTCACTTGGGAGCTTTCCTGACCCCGACACTGAGTAAAAACAAAAAGGAGGAAAAACGTGGGCCCACAGTTTGCTCTCTGCAGCCTCCGGGGCCCCGGATCAGTGGACCGGCCCAGATGGGACGCTGAATCCACATTGCAGCGCGTATCGTGCAAATATCACTGCACACACTTGCTGATTCAAGCTAGCAGAATGCGTCAGAAACCACAATTAGCTCAAACGGACGTTTTATTTAGCCTCAGAATGGATCATCTGAGCAGGAACTCGATGTGTTTGTGCTCTTCTGCAGTGAACATGACCTTGAAGGCTCGTAAGCAATCAAAAGGATTCTCTCTACGCTTGATTAGCTCAATTCCTTGATTGGCTCTGGGCTTTTGTGTTGAGGCAAAACAAAGCAGGAAAAGAAAAGTGTATCATTTTCCTTCGAGTGTCAGATGGCCCCCTCGCTCCTCCAGCTGGTCAGGAGGGGCCACGGCCACCTGGATGCTGTCTCGGTCCTGTGAGATCCTGCAGTCTCCTCTGCCATGTGAAAACTCCACTTACTACGGCGCTGAGAAGTCCATCTGCTCAGGTCGGCACCTCCCTGAGAGTACCCCCCCACCACCACCATCAAACACCACCACAGAGCCCCCTCCACCCTCCCATCCTCCCAGCAGTCACTCTCTGTGCCTCTCAACAAAATGAGCAGCCTGTGAATGGAAGGAGGATTTGCTCTAGCTGGAGAAGAGACTGAATTCATGGCGGCGATGATTGGAGGAGCCCGCCTGCTCTCCTGCTGAATCCACAGATATGTCACCTGTGTCCGACTCTGCACAACTTTGGTTTTCTGAAGCAAAAATACAGAGTTCACCGAGGAGCACGTCAGCCTTTAATGGGACGACGGTTGAACGTGTGGAGTGTGAACAGTTTGAGGTCTAAAACAGGAAAGAGCTGTGGAAATGTGCTCGGGTGTGCCCGGAGGCCGGCAGGTTCTGGCAGCTGACGGGCAGGTGAACAGCTTGTGGGTAAACCAACTGCTGATGCATGCAGACAGGCACCTCACCCGTCCGTTTCCACACACACACTAATAAATGTCGTCCGTTTATTTGAAATCAGACGTGACAGGCCTGTGCCGTTTCAGTGTGGCGTCTCGGAGCAGACAGCGATGCTCCTCGTTTTCCATCAGCAGGTATTGATGTTGCTTTAATGAAGTGAAGCACTCCACCCTGGAAGAGACGAGTCTGTCAGCATATGTAAATGCTTCCTGCCTGTCATTGTTGTGGAGGGTTCAGCATGGGTCAGCATGGATCCCCCCTCTGGGAACCCTTTGTTCTGGGGCCCGACTGTGCCACATGAGGGGACCAATTACAGAGCTGCACAGCGGGACGGGGGTGCAAACTTGTTACCCTGCTGCAGTGAGCTAATTATTACCTCAGCACTGTGGGTAGTATAAAGATGTGTATCAGGAGCAGTGCTGGTACACAACAACACAGTCTGTGAATATATTAAGACTGAAAGCATCATCAAAGTTCAGGAAGGGATCATTTTAATTTTCCAGCCGTAAATAAATAAAGAGCTACTTAAGTCCCAGCAGAGATCTTTGCTTTGTCAGAGCAAACACAATCTACAGGCAGCACGCAGCCAACCTCATAACCTTGATTTGGTGTCAAGAAGTGATTTATGAAAATGCATCCTGCTCTCTTTGTCTCGACCGAGACCTGACTGGACCCGGGGCGTCGACACAAAGCCCATATGGCCGAGCAAGCATGTTCGCAGCTCAGTGGGCTTTGGTTTCCAGCTGCTCACGAGGTACGTCTGCTCTCCATCAAGGATTGCAAGGGGTCTGCCAGGTATTCACTGAGAGGCTACATTTCAGCTGGGGCTCAGCACAGTGATTTATTTTGAAGCTGGTAATTCAGGTATTGGATGGAAAGCAACAGTGAGCGGTCGGCCTGAACGTGGAGCCACACCTGGGCTGCACCAGGTGTCTTAAAGGGTAAAATATACAAAAATACCCCTTGATGCATTTAGATGCTCATCTTATCTTGCCATTAGCTTCCTCCCCTTTCATCAAGCCATTCATCTCCTTCTCCCCACCCCCAGTGACCAGTCTGGCCCAGCTGCTGGGGGCTACCAGTCCCCCTCCATGTGTGGGGCCAGTCAAGTGGAAAATGGCTGCCACTGAGAGAGCCCACTTTAGAGAGCCATCATGTTTTGAAGGGGCATGATGGCCTTTGACAGCCACAGTGTTAACATGGAGCCCACATGAACGCTGCACCACCAGTATCGTGTTTACTAAAGCAAGAGGAGACGATGGAGGCTGATGTTTGGAGCTGGTCTGAACCCCGCCGCTGTGGTTCTGTGGGTCGAACATGACACAGGACCAATCACTGCCAGGTGGAGGTTTCAACATGTCAGTGGAGCTTTACCCAACAGGATGTTCAGTGAGTGTGTGGTGATGTGTTGTCCTCTGCCCCCCGTGTTCTTCTTTAATATGATCACGATCGAACACTTTCCAGTTTCAGTCTGATCCTGATGCTAAACAAACTCCAGCACACACTTACCGTAATTTCCACCTGATAACTCGCACCTTTATATAAGTCGCTTTGTCCAATTATTGGCAATAAATTGGAAAAATCCATAAACGTGTTGCACCTTTATTTAAGTCGCATCTATTATGTGTCACCGCTACGCGACGCGTAAGCGCGTCATTTGCCCTGCTGAAAATGATGACCACAGAAGCATGCACGGAAGGACTTTTAACAAGATTAACACGGTAAAAACAATTATTTGTCTGCTGAAAATTATAGCAAAGATGTGTCTTAGCTTAACCGTTCCTTAATAAATTCACGTAATGGTCAAATCTGCTGGATTTAAATTGTTTTGCTTTGACGTCTTCCAAACTGTTGCGCGCGCTGCGAAAATAAATTATAAATAAATCGAATTTTAGCTCAAACAACTCCAACAGCTAATAGTTTGTAAATGACCACCAAATAATTACTTTCTGTAAGTTTAAAGAAAATCTGCCATGTGGTTTATGAGCTATTTGCTAAAAAGTACCAGAAAAAAAAAAATAACGAAGCTAGCCGCGACACATTTATGCTCTTAAAACATCAAATTTGATCTCAAACAATTCCAACAACTAACAGTTTGTAAATAACCACCAAGTAATTACTTTCTGTAAGTTTCATAAAAATCTGTCCTGTAGCTCATGAGTTATTTAGATAAATAGTAATCGTTTTTGCTAACAAACACTGAGCTAACAGTAGTTCATACCTCCAGAGCAGGAGGCCAGGCAGCGACAGAGTCATGGTGTAGTCACACCAAGCAGCGTTTTGACCTCCAAAGCGTCCAGTTTACATGTAAAGTCAATGGTGGACGCGCTTCCAGGCACCTCCTGGCGTCTGGCGTCAGGTCGCGTGCGTGTTGAGCGTGCTGAGAAGCGTTTTTTCGTGCACGTGAACCGGCTTCCACCTCCAAACCGAGCCTTCACCATGCTGAAGATTTCGCGGTTCAAACTTTCAAACGCCGCTCAACTCCACCTGATTGGTTGGTGTGTCAACCAATCAGGGAGAGTCGGGGGGAGAAGAGAGGGGGCAGTGGGAGAGTCCCTATGTGACGCGGAAACGAGGGTGCGCGCGCACTATGTGACGTATTGTTTGTCGGAAAAAAAAAGAAAAGACCCGCGAGCTCGTGGACTATGGAAGAGAAACTCATTGT